>QLOZ01003094.1:0-38371 GCA_003314065.1 Lactarius sp. MG50 | reverse complement strand
AAAAAAAAGTTCAACATTGGCTGTCACATGATCTGCAAGCCCGCCCTTGACCTTTTTTTTTTCTAAGTCAACCCAACACTGCTACTCAATACTCAACCCACGCTGACGGCCTGCCCATTTTCTGCCAACCATTGGGGTGTTGGTGGAGGTGGAGTTCACCACAACCAGCTGTGTATCAATCAAGTCATAATGTGTGGTATAACTAACTAGACCGCAGTAGTGATGCCATCTTCGCCATTGCACTATCACTGTCACTGCCATCACGCCGGCACCGTCATCACCTCGCGCCGGCATTGTCAGCGTCTCAGGGCCATCATTGCTGTCGCGTGGGCACTGTCATCGCGGTCGTGGTCGCGTGAGCACCCTCATTGCAGCCACGCCACGCCAGCACCCTCACTGCGGTTGCGGCGGCGGCAGCACCGCCATCGCGGTCGCGGTCGCCCCTGCACCATCACTGTCACTGTCGCTGCCACAGCAGCAGCACCCTCACCATGCCCGTTGCGGCGGCAGCACCCCCATCACCGTCACCGCCGCCCCCACACCGTCACTGTCGTTGCACCAGCGCTCTTACCGCGGCCATGGCGGTAGCACCGCCATTGCCCTGGCACTGTCACTGCCGCCACAATCGCGCCAGCACCTTCACCACGACCACGGCGGCCAGCAGCATCCTCATCGTCATCGTGGTCGTGGTCGCCCAGTACCATCCCCGCTGCCACCGCACCAGCACCATCCCTGCCGTGGCGGCCACAGCAGCACCCTCAGCCACCTACCTATGCAGCCCCTGTGAGCAAGACAGCAAGCAATTGCTTGCTGCTGTGCAGCAGGGGCTTCAAATGGGCCAGGGGAAGCAGTGGAAACCAGGGAGTAGTGACCAGGCGCAGGGGAACAATGGGCTCTTCGACGCACTCGTCAGCACCGAGACACACCTGCATGATGCAGGCATCCTCAACGGACCTCCTCAGCACCGTGCGTCAGCTTGTGCACTCTTACTTCCCTAACAACAGACCTCCTCGGCGCCGCGCGCCTGCTCGTGCTCTCCTACTTCCCCGACACAGCCCCTGTGTGTGCCACTTGGATGGCGCTGAGCAGCGCACTGCGGTCCCACGTTGAAGCTGGAGCAGCAACAGTGGGAAGTGGCAGGGCCAGTGGAACTGGGGGTGCCAGAAGGGCAGCAGGGAGGAACAGGTGCCGGGGGCAGACGGCGGAGACAGCGGCGGAGGTGGTGGTGTCGGCGCGAACACTAGAAATACTAGACTACATGTCGTAGGATCGAACCAAAGAGCTGCCGTGCAAGTCTGTCGCGCTAATTTGTATGATCGAAGGAGTTGAAGGTGGAAGGGATAGAACCGGCCTTGAACACCTGCCACTGGCAGTGGTCGGTCAGTGGTGTAGAGTCTGGCAGAAAATGTAGGAATACCTAGATCTAGGTTGGGCATCTAGTGCGACTATGTAAATCCATTCACAGATATATATCAACTTGTATAGCTACTCTATTAAACGATGCCGCGTTAATGATGCATTAATGATGTGTTACAGTGTTAGCGAATTAATGATGCGATAACCGTGTAAGCGAATTGCAACAAGGCGTAAGCGAATTAATGATCCGTTAGCGATCCGTTAGCGATGCATTAGCGAATCGTATGACACGTTAGCGAGCCGTTCCGTCTATTATCTTCTATTATCTCGCTTAATACTGAATTATCTGCTCGCTAACCACGATTAACAAAGTAAGTTTTTCCCGATGGAGATCTGGTGCCCGTCGGAATCGTTTACATCTGTATTTTCTTACTTGTGCATGGACCGCGGCGATTTAAATTACGTCCATATGTCTGAAAGGACGCACGTTTGATTACCGACGAGTGTACCAGTATCCTCGTGCACCCTCTTACCAAGGAAGGAGTGCCTGCCTCCTTTTGGATCACATTTCGTTATCACTGACGTACCTGTAACATTCTGTAGCGGAAGTAAGTAATAGATCCTTACGTCACACTTTCTCTTCCTTACTACCGAACGTCCAGGGGTCACCCTCCCGGGAAAAGCGAGCGGGTTCCTCTCCCCTCAGCCATGGATGACTGCCACAGTAGGCTCACTGTATGTAAACCCTTCCGATCCTTACTGGTACTATTATCCTCAGCGGTGGCTCTCCCTGGCCATGCAGGCATTATGGCGCACCTCTTGATTTATCTTTAGCTAAAGCAGGTATACATGACGGACTGCAATAAAAAAAATTGACGGGAATGGTGCTTTCATTGTGGGAACATGGGCTGGTTGGTCAGTGTCATGCTGTCGGTTGGATCGCCAGGCTCGACTTTGCTGACCAATAATAGCCGCCATCCCAAATATTGATAGAAAGCCAAACTCAATACCACAGTCGTGCATGACACTACCAGGAGGATGCAAGCCAGGGTAATGTCAGAAGAAAAAGGTCCGGTTGTACTTAGCATCATCAGTTGACCTCAGTCTGTCCATCACAAAGCTCAGCCAGCTTTTTTTTTCCCCGCTCAAATGACGCTTCGAATGCCTATACTCTATCAGTGGCTCATCACCGTCATGATGTTCACTAATAGAATCGTAATGGCGAGATCCTGGGATGGGGAGGAGAACCCACTAATGAAAGAAGTGAAGTGACGCGTCGAGTCTTTATGTCTTTCTGATCAATGGCGTGTCTTTCTTCCCTCCCCATCCCCCGGGCCCCATGTGTTAATGAACGCACCGCGTGGATTCGTGTGTCAAGACAGTCTCGGGAAATCCTCGAAGGACATCTATTGATCCGCCAGGGTTTGTGGCGAAATGGCGTTCAGATTCTGCGCAACAGCCAGTCCGCGCGTGACCGCATATAGCATGCGTGTGTATCCCCACGTGGTGTTCCGTATGGAAAAGGAGAGGGAAGATTTTGGCGTTCCGCTCATAGCGTACCCACGAAGCGGCAGGGTGCAAGAAACGGCGGCCATGCTGGGGTCGACGCATGTTTTAAAAAGTTATCCGATCCCGGCAGCAATCCATCGATCGGTTGTCTCTATCTCTTCGCCTCGTCTTGTTCGTTTCCTAGACGCGATTCCTGCTGTTCATGTTTCATCGGCAGTTGGGCAGGGGTTGCTGGCAGGATGGGGAAACACGGTGCGTATTCTGGACCCCAGTACGAAGCCGATCGAGGAAGCCTCCGGTATATATATACAACAGGGCAAAGCAAACCAGCCGAGATAGAACACTACTACAAGCAAAAGCAAGTCAAACTAACAGGAAAATCGTCCGTGGCGCCCCACTGCGAGCACTGACATCGCAGTAGGACCAATGAAAAGAGAGAAAACATCAAGAGCATACCAAAAAAAAACCTTATAACAACGCCAGCTTCTCACACTCCCTATTTCGACTTGCGCGCTGGGAGTCGGCACTGCTCCTTGCTCCCTTTCTTCGACGACTTGGGAAACATCTGCTTGATTATCTGCGAAAACGGCGTCCCGAAGTCCTCGCCGGTCTCCAGGCAGTGTTTCTCCCATACCTTGAACTCTTCATGCACGCGGTTGGTCTCGCGACGCTTGAATTCAGCCTCGTCCGGTGTCACTTCGGGCGGGTTCTTGCAGTGCCTCCCGAGGGCATCGCTGCGCGCAAAGAAATCGCCGCAGTGGTCGCAGAAAGAGACTTCCAAGGGGTGCGCCTCCGTCGTATCGCAGTGTAGCTTGAAACCTTCCCAGTTGTGGAACCCCGCGCCGGGGCAGAGCCGGCACTTCAACACGCTGACGGTCCCGCGCTTCCAGTCCGCCTGCGTCGCCGCCAGTAGGGTCTGGTGCCTCTCGTTGAGTCTTGTTGAAATCCGGAAGAGATCGCCCTCTCCCCGTTCCTCTTGCTCGTCGTCCTCCGCGCTGTAGTGGTGCCACGTTCCTCCTCCCACTCTCTCCTCGATCCAGGTCAGCTCTTCCGGCGCAGTAGCTCTTGTCAACACCTGTTGGACACTTGGTCCCAGCAATTATTGATGGTAAACTCTTTTGTGCGCCCGTGGCCGCGAGCTTCCTCGCTCCTTGTCCCGTCGCCTTGGATTTGCTATTAATACTGAAACCGCGGGTCCTGGTTGCAGGCTTGTGATGGGCCCTGCTCGTGGACCCTGCCGCCCCCAAGACCCCGTTCGTTGCCATATCGGCCTTGCCCTTCTTGCATGGGCGTGGCTCCTGGCCGTCGTCAGCCCGCAGGTCCCCTTCGTCACATGCGTCTTCTGCATGGCGAGGGCGTTTGCCGAGGGCCATCCCCGGCGCTGCCTGCATGTGAGCGGTGGACAACATCGCCGGAAGCAGCCCGGTAGTGGCATCCGCACCAAGCGTGGGCGCGGACAGCTCTACAGACAACCACTCAGCCAGATACTTGTAGCCACCAGCGTCAGCAAAGGTGAACGTATGGTTCCTATCTATAAGCGGGGAGTGGGGCGAAAGAAGTTACTCACAATGTAGTCCCCACAAGGCCGGCGTGATCGAGGAAAGGCGCACCATGGTCCGGTGCAACCTGCCCTTCAAAGCCCTCTACGCCCGCGAAGTAACCAGGTGTCGTGCTGACGACTTGACTTGGCTCGAGAAACCAGGCTAACTCGGCCTGAGAGGTGGCCGGCGCTGCCAAGCCAGTCGGCATGGAGAATTCCTAGCTCTCAAGGTGAGCCGAGACTTTGAATCGTGTCACTAGTACTCACATTGTATGCAGAAGGAGTTGGGTATGTTGGCAAAAGGGTGACCTCGGCCCACGAGGTATCGCTCAGCGGTGATGCGAGGGAACTTGTGTCTATGAGAGCTTTAGGCTAGGTGAATATCACACATCACGGCAGAAGGAAGACCGAAACATACTAGGGGTTGGCGTGGGCCAGCGGGTGAAGAAGTCCTGTGGTGCGGCAAGGTAGGTTAATGCTCTTGG
This sequence comes from Lactarius sp. MG50, assembly GCA_003314065.1. Lineage (NCBI taxonomy): Eukaryota > Fungi > Basidiomycota > Agaricomycetes > Russulales > Russulaceae > Lactarius > Lactarius sp. MG50. The sequence continues at coordinate 33,481 of QLOZ01003094.1, read as the reverse complement.
TGGACTATCAAGCGTTGCGTGCTCACCGCGTGCATATAATTTCCCAGGTCGTCCAGATAAATGTGGGGACTAGGGCTAGAGGCGAGCGCCGCTACATTGGGGCGTCAATGTTGGCGAGACTTTCATTGCCGTTAGGCGGGTTGCCAAATAGGGCCACGGTGTCGATGTCCTGTGTCACTGAAACATGAGTAATCTTCCATATCCTAGGGCACTACGCTCACGGAGCCACCAAGGAAGAAGTCGAGCTCCGGGGCAGGCTTGACGTAGCTCATAGTTTCAGACCACAACGTCGTGTGGTCCTCTTCCACGAGCAGACCATCTGCCTGGGCCGAGAAAGCAAAATCAGGAGCAGTGTGGAGAGCACCCATGGTAAGATGGGGATGTTTCTGGTGTTCGTGGATGCAGGTATGAGGATGGTGAACTTTTGTGGAGAGAAAATGCGGACCCGGCTCTTGTATGAAGGACCGGGGCTTCCAGGGCAGGGCTTCACTCGCGGATTAGCGACCCAGTTGCAACCAACCACACATGGCCTTTGCGAGATCAAGACGGCCATTGAACTTGGGCGGTACTGGTTCGGGCTCGGCCTACTAGGCCTCAATATCTCCCCCGAGGAATCCCCGTAAGGTTTGGCAGCAAGGAGGGAGAAGCCCAGTGTGTCTTGATATGCTCAATGGGATTATACTTGCTTTCAGATCTGTAGAAGGGACCCAAACGGTCTAGATCTGGGTAGACATAGACTACTCCTAGGTTTCTCGCCTTCCGTCGCCGATACGGAACAAAAGGACCACACGTATCCCTCGCTTAAGCTATATGCGGCAGTCCCAAGGCTCTGCTGTCAATACGTATATTGTGTCCGCACGAGCTGTTCAGCATTTCAGAAAAAAAATTAGTATCAAGGCTGCTGGTTTACACCATCCCATTGTCCTTCAAGTGAGACCCTCTATTGAAGGATGAAGGGCTTAATGTGCACGGCTTTGGACTGATGCAAGTACTTAGGACATATTTCCCTTGCACATTTCTGGAGGATGAAAGGCTGCGTCAAACAACGTGCCCAGCGTTTTTAGGTCTCCCCACGTCAACCAACGGCAATCATGATAAGACCGACGAGACTCGGACGCATTACCGCCCGAGAGTACAGCACAGTACACCAAATCTGTTGTGCTAGTCGTGGCATTTTGAACGTCTTGAGTCTAGGAGCCTTGCGAGGGGACTGGTGTTCAACGTTCAACTTCTGAGAACTCAGCTCAACTCGCACGCGACGGCCGTTGGCCACCGGAAAGCCCCGGAAATGTCCCTCATAATCATAATACAGTACTACTGTATGTCACGGTACCCGTACACATGTTGAAGGCGTGGGGTGTGCCATTGTCCACTATCATTCGAGTATCACCATATCATCGCGGCCACTAAGGGATATCCTCTTGTGATTCACATCTTTCTTCATCCCCAACAGTCCAATTTTTCGTCTCAGTCTATAGTTTACTTTCTGATTTTCGGGCGTTGACCCATGGACGCCCCACAGCGTGAGTCTCGACTACAATCCCGACCTTTATGAGCATTCCCGTTGTCGGGAACTGTGCCTTGTTTTCTATCTATACAGTCCCTGTCCCTCAAATTGACAACGACATCTCTTATCACAATGTTCGCCTGTCATTACCTCGATCCCACCCTCTTCACCCCCCCTGTGTCCAAGCTCTGGCCGTAGCAAAATCGACTAATCGCTACACCCTGTCAGGTCGGATGGACAACCTCGGCGAAGCAATCCTCCACTATACAGAAGCAATATTCCTGCCACTTGCTCAGGCTCAGGATGGACCCCGTCGAAATCACCTTCAGTTATTGTTTTCCCTCACGGACGCCCTTGTTCGTCGCGCGCGGCAGTACAAGCAGCCAGAAGACGTCAAGGGCTGTGTTACATACCTTCGGTATCTCCGGGACCAGCCGCTTGAAGCCTACGATGTCCCACGCAATCAAGTTTTATCATTTCTTATCGAGGCGTTAGCGCTTGTTGTGGAGTTGGAATCTGATGTTGTCGCAGTAATGCGGCATTTCGAAGAGATGGCGGATCTTTGTCGCGACCTCTTCGTTCATATCGCGACAGGGTCTCCGGATGACTCCGTACCTGCCATGGCTGGACCGGTTAATGCTCGATTCACAGGATGGAGTCGACGGCAAGTACATTCGGAACGAGTCACTGAGAGCCTGCGAGAGGCGAATAGACGCTTCCCGGATTTTCACGATGTTTCTATCGTGTTTGCTTGGTCTCTCCTCATCAAAGATACTTGTCTGACTGATGATTATGAAGAGGCAATGGCTATTCTTGGAGAAATCATCGCTTCCCATGCCCCCAGAGATATTCCAACTTCATACCACCCACCGCCTTCATTGTTACTTGCCTCGCTTGGACTCTCCTACTTGTCCATATACGGGAACCCGGAGTTTCTACAAGAGGTAATTCACCGTTTGCGGACGATGCTCAACGTGGTTTCCCCCGACCATTCACATCATCCTGTTATCACTGCTGCCTTGGAACGTCTTCAAGAGAGGCGCTTTAATGACTTTGGTGTCGCAGGTCTTGAAGAACCGCGTTCCAGTAATTCACACTTATTGGAGCTCCGAACATCTCGGAACCAGAGTCCGGTTCTCGCTGAATCGGACGCTGTCAAGCCTCGGGTGAAGACGGCAAGGGAGGATCAACATATCGGTGCCCTTCTCACCCTCAATCACATTACCAACATAGCGGACATTGAAGAAGCAATCAAATATTGCCGGCTGCTACTTGCTTCATCTCACCCAAGTGGTCTTTTTGGGCTTCTCCCCGCCACTGGCTTAACCATCTTCCTCCTCCGCGCGTTTGAGCAAACCGACAAAATCGAGTACCTTAACGAAGTAATTGCCGTGCTTCGCGATGTCCTTAACATTCCCCATACAGGCGACATCCACTTAGTCGCAACCCGACAACTGATCTCATCTTTGTCTACGCGCCTACAACTACTCAATCAGAAAGAGGATTTGGAGGAAATCATGCGACTATTTCCAACGGTTATCAATGAAAGGCGCTCGAGGGTGCCTGAGCGATTCCAACTTTCATGTGAATGGGCATCACTTGCCCGAGATTCCAACCACCCCACCACCCAGACTGCATATGAGAATGCCATCTCATTAATGCAAGACTCCCTGACCTTCGCCCCAACTCTAGAAGTCCAGCATTTTCGTCTTGTTGCGATGCGCGAAAGCTACGAGAAGCTACCGCTGGACTATGCATCGTTTCAGATAGGGACAGGTCGACTTGAGCAGGCTATCGAGACCCTCGAACAAGGCAGGGCCTTACTTTGGTCAGAAATGCGGGGCCTCCGCACTTCAGTTGAACAGCTTCGTGCAGCTGACTCGCATTTAGCAGAGCAATTCGCCGCTGTGAATCGGGGCCTCGAGACATTAACAATGTCTTCTACGCCCAATGGGAGTGTAGAAACAGATGATGGTGAAGTCGATGGCCGCAAGAGGATGGACCCATTCAGTCGTCTTGTAGTCCAGCAACGTCAACTTTTGGAGAAACGTGAGAAGCTCATCTCTCAGATCCAAGCCTTACCGGACTTTGAGGGCTTCTTGAAATCACCCCAATTTGATACCCTCCGCTCCGCTGCTTTACACGGACCTGTCATAATCATCAACCATTGTGAATGGCGTTCTGACATCCTCATTCTCCTTCATGACTCTCCTCCATCACTTATTACTACCGCGATCGATTTCTACGACCGTGCTAACAGTTTGAAGGATCGACTACTGGACGCACGAAAGGAAGGACTCGACTCGAAGCAATACGAGAACGCTCTAAGTTCGGTTCTCAAGGAGCTCTATGATCTTGTTGGTCGGCCAGTGATCCAAAGGCTCTGCGAGTTGAAGGTGCCGGAACAATCTCGCGTTTGGTTTTGTCCATCATCGGTATTTTGTACCCTTCCTCTTCACGCTATGGGTCCAATTCCATCGGATGATGGTACCAAGCAATATTTCTTGGACTTATATATTCCCTCTTACACGGCAACACTCTCCTCACTTATCGAATCTCAAAAAGGCGGAGCTGAAATGTTCGAGACACCTTCAATACTTCTTGTAGGACAGCCTGATAATTCTATGCCAGAGGCGTTCAAAGAGGTGCAAGTTGTACAGGCTATTGGTCCACGGGTGACGAGTCTTATCTCGGAAAAGGCGACGCCTAGTACCGTGCTGGAGCGCCTCCGGGATCACCAATTTACCCATTTCGTGTGCCATGGGATACTCGAGCCAGGAAAGCCATTCGAAGCTTCATTCAAGCTTTATCGAGGAATACGGCTTACACTACTCGACATTGTGCGGTCACGACTTCCGGATGCTGGATTTGCCTTCCTCTCTGCTTGTCACACTGCGGAGCTGACCGATGAGAGCCTCGCAGACGAGGGCCTCCATCTCGCTGCCGCAATGCAATATTGTGGATTCCGAAGCGCAGTTGGGACTATGTGGGCGATGGCAGATACAGATGGACGTAATCTGGCTGGGAATTTCTACAAGTCGGTGTTCTCAGGAAGAGGGCAAAGTGTGCCCTATTACGCGAGAACTGCGAAGGCACTTCGGGACGCTGTGAAGAAACTGCGGAGAAAGAGAGGGGTTACCTTGGAGCGTTGGGTAAATTTTGTGCATCACGGTGCATGATCTGGTGTTGTCAGTCACGGTGAGTGGCCGGGTTTGCCTCGCCCTGCATTGGTGCTTACTATTTATCGGTAGCATGGCGCGCAGAGGGATTCGGGGTCAGCGGTAGATGCTTTTCCGAGCGGTTCGGGTTGCTGCTTGGCAATAGAATATTAAAACCAGTTATTCGGACGACTGCCTCGTGAATTCGCTGTGTAATAATAAATTGTAAAATGTGCTACCAGAGATAATGCAGATAATGTATCGTCAAGTACAACCTTCTGCATACGAGACGAGCTGACGAATCTGTCATCGAGCAAGAAGTGCAGGAATACTGCCCGTCCCCTTTCCCTCAAACCCTCCCGTGTGTTATGAACTTAATCCGAGATTTAGCGTCGTCGAAGTCAAGACTGAGAATAGAGCATGGTGTTAGAAGTCAAAGTGAGCGACAGACTCATGCCGACTATATGTGGCACGAGATGAACTACCGGGACGATCAGGAGCGCTGGTCACCTTTGTCAATACCGTGACCTCCGAGCCAGCCTCAGTCAAGCGGCCACAAGCAAAAGTCACCCTCGCCGCTGCCAGCCGCCGGGCCTTCGAAGTTCGTGCTTGGGACGTCAGGTCACGAAAGAATCCTCCACACACCAGGAAAGCCGACGCTTGCGTTGGCAACACGCCCAACAGGTGGTCTTCCATCGTCCCATCCACCTATGAGGGACGCAACACCTGACAGGATGCACCAGACGTGCCTTCTGTGGTGGCGAAATGTGAGTCGTAGTGCTTGGTCATTGGGGCGTTGCGTATTGGGCTCGCAAATGCGGGGGGCCAAACAAGTGCGCGCTGATGTCAGCCTGATGGGTCGGAAGCATCGATGACGACTCGGATATGGAAGAACTGTGAAGGGACAATAGAGGGAATCCTATATTAAATAGGATATGAAGTGTATTAGACAATCTCCTTCTCAATAGCATGGTACAGAATAAGAAATGAAAGCTTACTTTACAGCTATTGTACTGTCGATGCCACTGAACCCCCTTTCAAGTTTTGATTCAAGACACGAGGATTGTCGGAAGAACCGGAGTGACAGTGCCTCTGCAAACGCGTAACTTGAATAGCGGCAAATTGAAACCCCCCGCCGTCATGCTCATGCTTCCGAGTCAAGCACGATACATTGATTGCCGCAAGTTACACGTGCACTCAAGTATTGGCGATAGACGCACAAGATTAGTGTACAGAGACATAAGAGGGAGAGAGAGAGATAGAGACTGTGACGCGGATGGTTATCGACCGCGGACGCGAAACTGAGAGGTGAGACAACAGACAAAGAGAGACACGGAAGCCTCGACCTGAAGCCCGGGCGCAAAACACAAGCACGAAAAAAGGACATGATGTGAGTAAACTAAGACCGGGTACTTCGAGTAACTGCCACTAGCCCTGTCTTCCCTGCTGCGCCGCAGCTGACTCATAAGCGAGGTAGAACGTGCCCTCCCAATGCGTCCCTACGCTCCCTTGGTTTCACTGCCGCTTGGGTGGGGCTCCTCTGCCCGGGTCCCCCATCCCAGCACCACCGCTGTGGATGACCGAGTTGAACGCCGCATGGGGAGACACGTCGGTCTCCCAAGAGCCAAGGCCCTGCCTGCTTTGGTGCAACAAATTTTAGTTTGGTCTATCTGAGTCACGGTGGCATCTACTGCCACATCTGCCGTAAAAAAACAGACCTGTGATCCGCGCTCGGTTATCAGAACTACAATTGAGTCCATGCTATCATGACGTTTACTAGGATTTCGCGTAATTTTCTCCTCTTATTGTGGAAGGGATGGAACTGTTGGCCAGGCCTGGTCAAGGTGGCAGACCGGTGCAAAGACTACGACTGACGACATGATTTTGTCGACGATACCTTCAACGCTGTCATTGAAAGGAAAGACACCGGTCCAAGCATTCGTCAACAAGGATAAAGCTAGGGTAAAATGTGGCAGTTAGGGCGATCATGACCAATGGCGTGTGGCCAGGGCCACCTCGGCCAAAGCGAATCACAAATCTAAGGCGCCACATCCACAATAGTGGAAAATGGAAGCCAGGCAAAAAAAGCGAGATGGGACTGACTACGTATATAAACTGAACTGGTGTGCGATGTCTTCCCATAGTCGCAATCTAAGCACAAGCAACAAGCGTCAGCACAAGTTCGCCCACTTCATTAAACTTCCAACTCTCACACCCTCTGCCCTCATTCTTGGCTCACCTCTTTGAATCTTACACTCCCCAATTTCCCATTTTCTCGTAAGATGTTCTCTACACACGGTTACAACCTTCGCAGCAACGTTAAGCTTGACAAACGGGTCAATGACATGGTCGACGCGTCTGGAGGGCAGGAGTGTGTCATCGGGAAGCGAAGCGCGACCGGCCAAGGCGTCCACCTGATCTTTCGGTCTGAGTCACCCAAGCCCACCCCCAGCCCCCGTCCCTGTCCCTCCAGCCGTGCTCCACCCAAAGAAGATGTGGAGATGGTAGACTCGTCAGAGAGCGGGTCCGGGTCTAGTTCAGACCCGGACATGGACTCTTCGGAGGCTAGTTCTAGCTCGGACACAGACACCGTGGAGCAGAACACTCCATGTCGTAGACAAACAACACCTCCCTCGCCCCTCCGGACGCCGAAGCCACGGCACACGGAGGACCTGCAGCCCGAAGGCTGTCAAGAAGGTACTGTCGCGTCCACAGACAGGAGCATTACTGACAGCCTCGTATCCATAGCCCCGCATCGCAGAGTTACCTCGGACCTAGAGGACGTAGACGCAACTCGTCGGAGGGTAGAGGCCTGGCGCCGCGAAGAAGCGACGAGGATCCGGCTGGAACAGCTGCAGAGGCAGGCCCGGCTGGGCGCATTGCAGCTCCGGCAACGCGCGGACGACCTCGAGCGCGAAAATGCACAGGATGTCGCGCGCCTCCTGCGGGAGATTGAGGAGGGCACCGCCCCGACCGCGATGGAGGAGGGCGAGGATGGAGTCGACGTCCAGTCGAACCATGGATACACGCCGACTGAGACGTCGTCGTCTTCGGACGAGGACGAGTATAGGTCGTCTCCGGCTCTGTTTCAGTTCCACACTTCCAACTCCCAGACAGGCCACATCGAGGAGGGGTCCCCGGCCCCTACCCTGCCCGCGACGCCGCCGCCCCAAGTCACCATGGAGGGGCGTGGTCAAGCCCAGCAGGGCCAACCGTTGAGTCGCCAGCACGCAGTGGCCATACCACTGCCTTCCTCATCAACCACGTCGCTGCCTGGGGCTGAGACGGAGTCCTTTGTAGTGGTGACTAGGCAGGTCGTCGATGGCCTGAACGACCTGACGGGCTCGCCGGTGCGTCGAACCAAGAGGTATCGTGTCCGTGCGGTTGATCTAGAAAGTCTCTATGGGGATTTTGGTATGGGAGAGTTGTAAATGAAAGAGGGAGCGATAGAACGAACGGACTGTTGAGCGCTTGGACTATATACGTACTCATTACTTCCATCTGATAAACTTTAGGTTATGTCGCGTCTCCTGTATCATCACGATGCTTCTCGATTTGTTTAAATGTAAAGAAGACCCTGCTTGCTTATCGATTCCTTGTTTCGAACGAGAAGGAATAAAAGCTTAAGTTCGGAGGAAAGGTTTGAACATGAGGGTTGTCGATAAGAGCCGGAGTGACCCGGAGTGACAATGAGCGGTGATGTCTCCGGATATCCTGACTGCCGCAAGTCGCACGAAGACCCGATTTTGCAGAGCATTGGCGATAAACGTACAAGATGAGGGGACGGTGATGAATGGGAGAGAACGAGACTTATGATACCGGATACGAAAACAAAGAGGGAGAGACATGAAAGCCCAAGCTCAAGCCTGAACGCGAAATCAGCACGCAAAAAAGGACACCATATGCACACAAAGGCGAGCAGTGAAGAGTAAGAAAGCAGCAGTAGTAGCGACGCCGCGGCGCTCAACTATGGGACGCGGCTGCTGAGACGTCGTGCGGATACTGTCTCCCCTTACTGCGCCACGACTCCATAATAAGCTGAGTCAAACGCGCCCTCCGACGTGACCTGCGGGTACTACCGTACTCGACTTAGAGAAGTCCATGATGAGTCTAAGACTAGAGGTCCATGGTGATGATATCGGCGATTAGATGAGAATGTCGCGTATCGGAGGGGCTACGTTATTTTGGAGTGAGCTGAGCAGCGGCAAAAACCACTGGCACACGTTTTACGCAGCAGCAGACAGACCCACCACTATCACGCGACAGACATCCCAGTGGCGTCTCTCGAATACAGTACTTACAGATTAGTGGCCTGCAGACTCTGCACCAAGTCCCCTGGTTCGTTGAGCTCGAGGCCAGTTGGAAGGTAGATAAGGTTCGGCTGAGCCGACGGAGAGCCTTGCAAGCACCTTCTCATTCAGAATGATAAGTACAGTAGCAATAGAAAGTCGGCTACCACCTCAGTGACTTGGAACTGAGCCGTACATTAGTACTCATGAAGCCATGATTTGCTCGAAAGCGTGACATACAGGCATGCGAGAAGGAAAGCATGTGGACATTGTTGGGAAGCCACAGCGGGGAGGGAACGAAAACGTGAACACATCCGGGTCCTTGCAAACCATCGCGATGTACAGCACAATAACCCACACTTTGGCATTCCATCCAAGCGACACTCCACTTTCTCAAAGATCGGGGACACCGCAGCGCCAGCCTAAAAACCGAGGAAGCTGACATTTATGAGGCGGAAGGGATGGAAAGGGGTTAATTTATTGCTGTACATCGTACTGCGTAGGGTTCTGCACCCAAGGAAGACTGTGTCTCTCCGATCCGACAATCCAACGCTGCAAATTCCCCTATTAGTGGCGGTTAAAGCCAGGATAGGCAACTTCACCCGACCGGCACGCGACATCCTTGATGTCGAAAATGAGTGCTCGTCTTTCGACTTCGTACTGCACACTTCGTTATCGTCGTCCCTCCAACGCTACGTAGCCATGGTCCGCTCAAAGCCTCTCACCATAGTAGTCAAACTCGGTGTGAATCCCCTCATCCTTCCTGTGCTGCACACTTAGCAGGGCATGTTAACCTTGTCATTCCCCTTCCCGCCCGTCCACGCGCCGCGCGATGCAGGAACATCATCGATTGTGCACGAAACGACGCATCAGCCGCTCTTATCCACACTCTCCGCCATCGTTGAAACCGTCGTGCGTCTGCGCGCGGCCGGACACAAAGTCGTTCTCGTCAGCTCGGGCGCGATCGGCGTCGGTCTACAACGGATGGCATTACCAGCGCGCCCGAAAAGCCTTTCCGGAAAGCAGGCGAGCAAAATCACCTATCTTTGCGACGCCCGAAATGCCTGAGACTGACTTGTTGCGTTGCCTAAAAGGCATTGGCTGCTATCGGGCAGGGTAGATTGATCGCCTTGTGGGACAATCTGTTCGGTCAGCTAGGTCAACCCATCGCGCAGGTGCTTCTGACACGGGGGGATATCTCCGATGTGCGCCATTTCTTGTTTGAATAAAAAACCTAATCATGAGACATTTCTCAGCGAACAAGGTATCTCAATGCGGTGAACACCTTCAAGGAATTGCTTTCCATGGGTGTCGTGCCGATCGTGAACGAGAATGATACTGTTTCAGTTAGCGTACGTATCTGTTGCCTCTGACCTTCGAACACAGGTCTCATGGTTATTCTAGGAGATCAAATTCGGCGATAATGACACACTCTCGGCGATCACCTCGTCCATGATACATGCAGATTACCTCTTCCTTTTCACTGACGTGGATGGTCTTTACACTGCAAATCCTCGCAAAGATCCATCGGCGCGACTTATCGAAGTTGTAGAGTCGACCGCTGCGATTCGCGCTCAAGGTATTTAACTGCCTTGTCCGTGCTCCTCGCTTTCGCTTATCGATGCTCGTTTGGTGGCTACAGTGAGTACAGCAACCCTCGGGTCGAGCCTAGGGACAGGTGGAATGGAAACAAAACTCATCGCAGCGGAAATCGCTACTGCCGCCGGCGTGTCGACGATCATCACTTCCAGCCGCACCCCGGCATCTCTTTTTGCGATTCTCGAGTATCACGGCTCAACCTCAGGTCCGACCTCCGGTGGTGCAGATCCGATAACCCGGCCGCCGCACACCTTGTTCATGCCGTCCGTCCTGCCGCTTCGAGACCTCAAAGCGTGGACCCGACACACGCTGACGCCTGCAGGCGATGTCATTATCGATCCAGGTGCGCACAGCGTACTTGCGCGCAGGGAATCAGGCGGACGGCTCTTGGCTGCCGGCGTGCTCGGTGTGTGCGGAGCGTTTGCGTCAGGGCAGGCTGTGCGGATACTCGTACGCAGGAAGGCAGACTCTGAAGACATCGAAGCGGCACGTGAGGAGTATATGCGCGGGCTTGCACCGACTCAACCCGGCACACCACGTACGGCTGAAACGGTTGCTGACGTTTCGTCGGTGCGCCCGGACCTGGGATCAGATGGTACGGAGGGAGTGCTGGTAGTGTCGCCTCTCTCGGAGGACGATGCCGCGGACAGAGATAAGGACGTAATAGATGATGGGCAGTGGGAGGTAGAGGAGGTTGGCCGTGGATTAGCGAACTACAATTCGGCACAGATTGACAAGGTAAAAGGATTAAACAGGTGTGTATTTCCCTCGTTAGCTCTCCATTATTCCCCTTCGCTAACCCCGGAGTGGCAGCGCCTACCTTACGCAGTCGTTGGGATATGCAGATACGGAGTACGTTGTTGAAAATGTGACGATATTCGTACGGCCATAGCTACAATATATTTGTTCAGAGCAAACATACCGTGGCGGTAGAGTACCAATACAGTATATCCGAGTCCGAGTCCGACCCGGAGAAAAAGTACAGTACCTTTGCTTAGCTTACCACCTACCGTATTCTACCCCCATTTCATTTTTCATACAATGTTGCACGGCAACTCTGTCAAAATCCTCACTGGTGTGCCCCTTTCTTTCTTCGCCTTTCGTTACTTCACCATTGAATCTCCATCCTAAGGAAACAGCCATCCGGAGCTCGCCGCTGCTGTGGCCGAGCGGTGAGATGCAGTTTTCCCTGCGCAACCTGAGCAGTCCACGGACTGTAACTTTTCCATGCACCTAGGCTCGGCACTCCCCTCACACCCTGTACAGTCACAAAGTTCTCAAATGGGGAGGTCAACGTTAAGATTTCCGAGTCGGTTCGCGACGAGGACGTCTTTATCCTCCAATCTGCTTGCCGCGACGTCAACGATCACCTCATGGAGCTTCTCATTCTCATCTCCGCGTGCAAGGGTGCTTCCGCCCGCCGCATCACCGCCGTCATCCCATGTTATCCTTACGCGCGTATGGATAAAAAAGACATGAGCCGCGCGCCTATCACCGCAAAGCTCGTCGCTAACATGCTAGCCGTCGCCGGTTGCGACCACGTCATTACCATGGATTTGCATGCCAGCCAAATCCAGGGTTTCTTCGACTTTCCCGTCGACAACCTCTTCTCCGAGCCCCTCATGATTTCGTATATCAAGCATCATATCGAGGGCTGGGAGGATGCGGTCATCGTTAGTCCGGACGCTGGTGGTGCCAAGCGGTGCGTGTTTCATTTTCCAAGGTTTGGGTAATTCCGTGCTGACGTTGGAACCCCCCCGCTTCTCAGTGTCACGGCCATCGCGGATAAGCTCGGTCTCGAATTTGCCCTCTTCCACAGGAAGCGAGACCGCAAAGCCCTCGATGCGCCGGAAAGGATGGAACTTCTTGTTGGCGACGTAAGAGGCAAGGTGAGCCCGCCGCCGTAGCCCCTCGTACCCCGTGTCTCCTGTTGTGTTTGACCAGCCTTGTCCTAGGTTGCTATTTTGGTGGATGATATGATCGACACTGGGAAGACCTTGGCATTGGCCGCACGATCTTTGAAGGAGAATGGGGCATCAAGGACTTACGCGTTGGTCTCTCATGGTGCATCGTATCCTGCCCCGCTTCCTCTCAGTTGTTGACTTGGCAACAGGCTTGTTCTCAGAAATGAACATGAGTGTTATTGAGAATCTTCCATTAGAAACACTGGTGGTAGGAACCTATATTTGCGCTACCGGTACCAACGTTGGTTGTTGATTCTCCCTGTCAACCATAGGTCACAAATACAATGCCACAACATGACCACCAGAAGGGCTGTGCGAAACTGTTAACGTTAGATATCAGTGCGACTATTGCGGAGAGTATACGTCGTACCCACAACGGCGAATCGATAAGTTTACTCTTTGGGGATTGGATAGGTACAGATACGAACGGGTATTAGAACACCAAAAAGAAAGGGGAGGTATACAGTATGACGCCTTGGTTCTCACCACGATCCTTTCGAAAAGGCATTTCATCTGACCTTGTACTTCGGCTCTGTGGAGTGGAGATTCTTGTGCTATTCTCTATGTATTTCCTCATCATATGTTCTATTCACATACAGCATAGGGTTGCAAAGGCGGCACTCTAAATGTCATATCCATTCATTTTGCGTCAAATCAGACGTCCCGATGCTCATGCCATGCTCGAAGACAATGCGGCACCCTCTACTGCCCGTGTATTGGCGTGGAGGCACTGCGGCAAGCGTTCAGTGGGATTTCTCACGGCTATCGTGACAAGGGACCAGGGACTCCCGGAATTCAAGTTACTTACAACGTGGCATAAGAAGCAGCACCGACCCAACGACCCCTTTCATTTTTTTTAGAATCTGGCGTCCGCAGCGCACTGCAAATGTTAACCACTTGCGAGTTGCAGCTCTCTTGGTCCTGACATATCGTGATGTGCCGAGATTGCCGCGCCCAAGTAGTATTGGCACACGCGTACGACTACTGATATCACATGTCCGGTCCTTCACCCATTTTGGGACCCTGGCGACCCTCATTTTTGTTTTTGGTGCCTCTTCGGCGGGCACGCACACCCCCAACCCGGAAATTTTCCACCGAGTCATCGGAAACGCCGAGAAGGGGATCATACAGTGGACGCCACGGCCAAGAAGGGGGGGCGGACGCCGTCGCACCTGAAATAGTACTGTAATCACGAATTCGACATAATCGATGTCATATGTTTTTAAAAAAACTTTTTTTGACTTGGAACCCTTTGTAGCTTCTGTCGGCCAGCGACTGACGGCACCTCCCCCCCCCCCCCAGGGCCCCAGGGTATACAGTATAGCATGTATGCGTGTTTATCGAAGGGCACAGCCCCATCAACAGGTCTGGTCTTTCAGTTCTTTCTAATCAATCACCATACGACGACCCTCGCCATCTTTTTTTTTTTTTTCTCTCGCAGTCAAAAGGATACAACAAAAACCGCCCACGGCAACACAGCCCCGCACAGCCAGAAGTACCATAATTCATTCATTGCCACATGCCAGTGGGGGATGGGGGCGGTGAAGCCTCCAGAGAGAGAGAGAGAAAGAGGCGCGCGCAGCCTCCTACAGATACAACCGGGGAGTGGCGATGTGCCCGCCGCCGATCGTGGGTAGCCGGAAGCCGCTGTTACTGAGACATGTACAGGCCGTCTCGATTACACACGCAAGCCCGGAAGTAAAGATGGCGATGACGAACAGGACCACAAAATAATATGCAGACATTTTGAAACTAGTAGTAGCTCACTGGCAGTTGTGGCGTCGTGGTTCACAACAGGGTTGCTGACTCAGCACCAGCTATCTATATGACCGTCCGAGCATCTGTCCGACAGCCACAGCCATGATATAGACACATTTTTGTACTAATAAGAGCACAAAGCAGCAAGAAGTCAGTGATACAAAGAGGTAGAGTATAACAAACATCAACATTCGTCGTGAATTCTCTTCCGGCTCCTTTTCCAGCAGACACGTGTACAACGTAAACAAACCAACACTCAACAGAGCCAAAAGAGTGTAATGTATGTAGCGAAATATATAGTGAGGTTCCCCAACAAAGACGGGGAGCCGTGTATTTGAGGGAGGGATTCTATTCTCGTGATGCAGATGAGTTGTAGCCCTCCGCGCGGCTCGCAGGACGCGACGTCGACATGGTCCGGCTGCGCCTCCCCGGGCGAAGCGTATCCTCCGCCTCGTCCTCGCTGACCAACGGCCGCTCCACGCACACCAGTTCGAACGTGCACGGCAGCACGACGTTGAACCGGTCCTGCACGAACTGCTCGTTCTGCTGTATCCCGCCGTACATCGTCTGCGTGCCGAGCCAGTCGAGCGCCTTGAGCCCGTCGCCGAGCTGTCCGCCAGGCACGCCGGCGCTCCGCGAGCGGTTGTGGTGGTACGCATCGCGAATCGCGCGCCGCTTCATGCCTGCTGCGCCGTCGTAGTCCTCCTTGCGCAGCCGCCGCTGTAGGTAGTCGGACAGCTGCTCGATCACGTCGCCGCAGGTGACGCCGATGGCCCGGTTGGTTGCGCGGACGTTGAGAATCCATGGGACCGCGTGCGAGACGAGTCGGAGCTGAGAAACGCGCGGGAATGTTGCGGGCTCCTGCCGGCCATTGGACCAGGAACGATGGGAAGGGTCTGTGGAGCGGTGGCAGTGCGCGGTGTGGAAGAGCATGTTCCACCGTAGGTGCGGTCTCGCTTCGTCGTCGCCGACAGGGAGTAGTAGGGGATTGATCTGAACCGTTGCGCCGACGGCTTTGACTAGCATTGGTTCGAGTACAGGGCCGTCTGCAGATATGCGGGGGGGGGGGGGCACAGAATGAGTTACATGCTGTCGTCAATGCAAGGAAACGCGTCGCATACAGTGTGGTCCTGCTGCAAAATGCCCAATCTTGTCGTAGCGCTCGGCGCGTGTGACCCGCTCAGGTTGGCGCGGTGGTGCCATGGGCGGCGGGGGACCCGGTGGGGCGTATGCCATGGGAGCAGGGACCCATGCCGGGGTATAGGCCATTGGAGGATACCCTTGCGGCATGCCGAACTGCGGTGTAGCATACGGAGCCGCATAACCGTGTGGTGGATGGGCAGCTTGAGGAGGTGCATACAGACCTGGACCGGCGGGAGGGTGGGTCGGCGGGAGCTGTGCATAAGTGCCATAACCCGTGAACGGTGTGGACATGGGAGCTGCCCAAGGGGAAGCGACTAGGCCCGGCGGTGCACCGTAAGGGGTTCCATATGCGTTTGGCGGTGGTCCGGTCTGTGGACCTATCCAATCTGGAGATACGCCAGGAGAATGGTGTTGTGGGCCAGGTGGATGACTCGGTGGAGGATTGGAGGGCGGGTGTGGGCCATTATCCGGTAACTGAATGGTCGGTAAATAATAGGATCCAGGAGGCGCCATAGGAGGCGGGATGAAGGGTGTTCCAGTGTAAGGAGAGAAGAACGCATTCGCGCTTGGAGCAGACGAGGTCGACGACTAGATGCGGTGTTATTTGGTGGTGAGTATTTGGTAAGCCATTTTGGGAGCGATGCATACCTGGCTAGGAGACATCGGAATGACGGCAGGGAGGACGGCGGGAGAGCTCCCTGAAGGGGTTCCAAAATCAGGTCGAGGAGGGATGAAGGGGGTGGCAGGTTCAGAGTCAGGCATGATGGACAAGTCTCTGATTTTTCCACGGGTTCAGCTGCTCTCACACGAATTGGAGACAGAAGATAAGAGCGGAAATGACTGGACACACGAGGGAATGATTTGCGCAGAGGCGCTGGTCCGGTTTGGTCTCAAATTGAGGGGGGGAGGGGTTGACCCTGGAGAGCGGAAAAGATAAGATATGGAAAAAAAAAATTGGCACGCGTAGCGAGGAGCGCGCAGTGCACGGCACAGTTAAGTCGCTGTGGTTGAAAGGAGGCTCATGGAAGTGAACGTGATGACGAAACCCTTGTGCGCTTGACATTGATCATGTGGGTATGCTAGGGTAGAGGGCATTGTATCCAACTTGCCTTTAAAAGACGAGCTTGCTATTATGGCTGTATGTGATTGGAGACCGGACTAACTCGCGAAAACGATCGACGGAGTCAGTCGAGCGCCGATTCCGAAGAACGACCAAACCAGACCTTTCATCGTCATCATCGAAACACGTGTAGATCACGGGTTCACATAGTCGGGGTCATGTGACTGAGCATTTGACTCTGGAAGCGAGAACGACAAAGTCATGTATGCCAAAACAGAGAGATACATTTAACATGAGCAGTACTCGAAAGACAAAGCTATCTAGTTGGCGTATGTCTCCAGTTTCATCACAAAGATATTCGGTGCCGCGAAACCGAGACGTTGTTCGGCGTATCGGTCATCACGAAGCAATTGGTCAAAGAAATGAGCCTCGCACAGCCAGTCTTATGGGGGGGGGGGTCAAGATTATCAGCTGTAGCCCCGCACGTGCCGTCACGAAAAATATCTACATACCCACTCGCTTGAGGCGATTGAGTGGCGTTGGAGTGGCGGGAGATGAGTAGAACCCGTTCCATTGAGGTCCACCCACGTGGACAGCATTGCGCGCGGCGACCTGTTTGATTCGTTCCTGGATGCGCGGTTGGGTTGCCGCGAGCTCAGGTTCGGTAATCACATTGTCGATATAGCTAGTCCCAGTTAGCGTATGAATCCCGTGCCCAAGTACATGTGCGTACTCCTTGTGCATTTGCCCACAGATATCGCCAAGTGTGACGCCCGATTCGTTGCGAATAGTAGTGCACCACGGAGAGCGCTCCGTGATTATATGAAGGACTGATACTCGGGGAAGGGTCGCAGGTTGGTTCGCCGCCTCGAACGGGTGGTCGCGGTCTGTTTGCTGCTCGTTAAATCCCCCCGTGTAACCTGTGCAGGTAGACAAACATCAAAACGTGATGGATAACGGCAGAGTATGGCATTAACCATCGAGCAGGTTGAAGATGAGGATGAAATTATGTGACTTGGTCAAGATGGGATGTATCTGTAAGTTTGGCTTGAGAAGATAGAGGTCTGTTTGGGAAATGACGGGCCCATCTATGACAGAGATGAGAGAAATTAATTAGAGGGGAAGATATTTACGCACATGCACTCCCCGTTGCCCAGCGGTCGACCCGAACGTTATCCATCATTTATAAATCAGCTAGGGAGTATGGTGGTCGGGGAGAAACTTGACGATGAACGAGCTGGGTATGTCAAAAGGATGGGAGATATGTGTAGGCAGGTACGGAAGCGATGACCGACGACGGGCCTGTGTTTGTGTTTGGTACACAGCAGCGTGCACTGGCACCCCCCTCCGGTCATGAGACCGTCATGAATGGGGGATCTGATTATTCTGATAAGAGAATTCCCGGCCATTCCCGGATAGTCGGAAGCATTAACTGATAAGATAAGATCACCAAGTCACGCCTACTAGTATCCGATCCATCCTCAGGTTGCTTTGACACATCCATGGCGCCAAGAGGAGGAAACGCGAAGAAAGAGAGTGGACGCGCGAAGAAAGCTGAGAACGAAGCGAACAAGCGTGCAGCAGCGGCAGAGGCAAAGGTGAGGCACCCTCCCCTCCCTTTCTCACATGTTTTTTCCTTCCAAACCCACAAATTTCTCCATAGGAACGAGCAGAGGCTGTCAAATGGACAGAGGGCGAAAGATCCGGCAAGTCCAAGGAGGAGAAAGAGGAGAAGCGCAAAGCGGAGCTTGCTCGTAAGGCAGAGAACGCACGATTGCTCGCCGAGGAAGAGGCCTCTGCACAAACAAAGAAGGCCACACCAAAGGCAGGCGCGAAAAAAGCCACCAAAGCTCAGTCCAAGCCCGCAGGCCCAGGTGCCATTGCTGCTGGCGGCGAGGTCGCCGCTCCTACTGCATCTGCAGAAAGCTCCAGCAAGAACGATGGAACACCCCAGGAGGTCGAGAGCTTTTCTGCAACTGGGATTGACAACGCCCTCGACCTGTTGGAAGTCGTAAATGCCAAGATGGACAAGGCGAGCATCGGGAATCAGGCGGCAGGTATTGAGAAACACCCAGAAGTGCGTGTCCTCACTCCCGAGCGAGCTACTGCATCTAACATTTGGACGCTCGTTCTCCGCAGAGACGATTCAAAGTAAACTTTTTTTGTTTTCACCCCTGGTGCCAGAATCACTGACGCTACGTCAAGGCCGCATTCAACGCTTACGTGGAAAGCGAACTGCCTAATATTCGAGCAGAGGTGCTTCGTTCGTCTTCGCGTCACTCTGGTTCCGGTCTTACAATTGTTATATTCACAGCAACCCGGACTACGCCTGCAGCAATATAAGGTATGTCGCTCGTTCCTGTGCGCAATTGGCGAATTCCAGCCCTGATTTTCGTGCTCTTACAGGATCTGCTATTCAAGCAATTCCAAAAGTCACCTGAGAATCCGTACACCTTTCCTCCCATTATCTGCGGTGTTACCATCTGACAAATATTTAATCTGATAGGTTCAACCAGACAACGGTGGAATACAACGCTACGAGCGAGGAGAAGGTGGAAGCACTGCGCCAGAAGCAGGATGAGATTCGCGAACGCCTCCGCGAGAAGTCGTAAGGAAATTGTTCTCTTGACCTGGCACTAGTCGGTGTACGTATTACGTTTTTGGCACCTAGATCGTGACATGCGCAGTGTTGTACTGTACTGTACTGTAACATCATGGGAGACAGGTTTTGACTCGGACGCCGACTCAGTGCCGAGTGTGTCGCGGATGGCGATTACAGTGCTGTACTTGAATGCTACGGGAGGTAGGAAAATTGGTCGATGTGTTCCGGCATTGTGACAGGTCAGTTGAATGGACTATGGCTATTGATTATGCCGGTGTATTGTACTGTGACTGCACTGGTAGTATCACGCAGCCACTGGCACCGCAACAACCGCAGCGAGACCCTTGATTATGTCATCTATTAGAGAAAAAAGCTTTAAGTACCGCAACGCCGACGGATATTTCATTGTTCGCCCTGAATTGTTCAATCTCGAGCCACCATCACCTTATTAACCTCTCCATAAAACCTTCTAATGCCTGGGCTGACTCACAACATGGACTCTTCCCCAACGCTAGTCGACTCGCCAACTGCAACCGAGTCTTCTAAGCGCACAAACACGCTTGTGCTCACCCAGTTACCAATACCCTTCTTCCATCCACGCGTCATGGATGCCCTGCGCGACCATTTCGCATCACACGGGAGCATTCATGCATGGGCACCCCTACGGACCTTTGCACGTGTCATCGTCGTCTATGAATCCGAGGACAGCGCGGACGAAGCCAAGGCGTATTGTGATGGGTTACAGATTGATGCTACTCCGGAGACGTACGTCAGTCGGCCACACGTACCACCCTACGCTCTGCTGACCCTATGCCCAGCCCAGCGTTTGTCCTCCGGGTGTTCCGGGCGGATCCGACCCAAAAGACACCGCCCGGTGGCGCACACCTCCGCCCACCACCGATCGAGAAAAACTTTCTTATCTCGCCCCCGGGATCGCCACCGATCGGCTGGGAGCAAGTCGTGGAGGAGCCTCCGAATGCGGCACCACTTGCGGAAGACCTCATCGCCGCGCTGCGCAAGCTGCAGCTGGCCGCGAGCGCAGGACCGGGGGGTCGTGAGATGATACTCGACCCTGAGGACGGGGCGGGTATCGGCGTGTATGTTGAAGATTGCGATATGTGGGAGGAGGGTGCTGATGGGGAAGAGGATTGGGCGTATGGCGACAACAATCCGTCCCGGATGGCATATAAACCTGCTCCGACGGCACGTCCACCGATGCTGCCCTGACTGTGATAATACCGCGCCATTGCGGCCTTTCGGTATGTGCCTGATTTACCATGCTTCTTCCGACGCATCTACTCCCTGGGATGATACCTTTTTTTCAACACTTCCGACCCACACGGGCATGGTGATCCTCATAACATGCATGGCTTTCTGAATCTCATTCTCCCACTGTCTCGTACCTGTGATCGTTGATGCTAATCAATCAACGATAGTCCTTCCTATAGGCCTTTTACCAAACTCCTTCCGGAGGCCCCCACTATCCTAGTAAGCATTGCCTCCTCATCGTTTGATATGATGAACACAACTCAGACCTGTTCTGTCACATCGTGGAGACAATCGACAAATTGCCTTTTTTTTCTGACTTTGATCTTTTCCTGCCATGCCTAAAAGCAATCGCTGACAACTTGTTCTCTTCCAGGTTATGTATCTAACGCCATATCCCAACAGGCCATTTCATTGTTAGAACCATGCCAAGCTGCGCACTGTAATATACCGTCATCGATGTAGGTTAGGTGCATGTATGGTAGACCACTTTCATTCAACAGGAGACTCTTTGCTTTGATGGACAACCGTGCTATCTATTGTGTCTCCTTGATGCGCTTCCAGATCTTTCTGGCAGCACAGTGATATATACAAAAGAAAGAACAAATAGCGCGACGTTGTGGACATGCCTCGCGTTTAGTGGCCTGTTAGATGTTATTGTGCGGCGTCATTGAGTGCGTCGAGGGACGCGCGTCCGGAGTCGAATATGAAATGGGGGTAACAGGACAGAGGTCCGCTAACCCCGGAAAACAAGAAGAAAACTACCCGCGCCTGATGGTGAGCATAGTAACAACGGAGCGAGGCGAAGCAGCTGCTGGTGCCTCGCCGCGGGTCTCCAAGCAAGCAGAGATAACTTCCTGTTTGGGGCGTACTGCAACCCCCCCGGAATAGGCTGTCACGGTTGCTAGTGGTGGAATGACGACTATGGTAGCACGGTAGCCACTTGAGGACAATAGATTAGATCGAGATCATCATGGTATTTCAGCCGTTCGCGGCCTGCAGCCTGGCCATGGGCCCCCCGCGACGGGAACGGGCGGTGGGCTGGACTCTGAGTCGCGCAGGACCGTGACGGGAGTCTGGACAGAGCAGCGCCATTCTGTCTCAGCCCTGCCTGCCGCATTCAGTTTCGTTGTCTGGAGCCTAGCCTGGTACAGGCGGCCTCAGAGAGCACCTGACGAGCGGTACCCAGACGGAATTTTCGGCGTGTGGCCGTGATAGCTTCTGCCAAAAAGGTGATCTCTGCAGCGTGGAATGGAAAGAGAATGGATTCTAGGGAAGTGTCAGTGGGTGTGGGCTAGAGGAATGGTACGGTCTGGCATGAAAAAGTCGTGGACCGTCCGAGTCATTATCGAGGATGCCAACATCCTCCGAGTCCGCGTCAATCATCAGATACTTTGAGAGTCCGGTTCTTGAAATTTAGCGCCACGTATCCAGGTACGAATGTAGTCTCTTTGTGTAGCCCTTAATAGCGGCTTGAGCGTCGCACAGCCTGAAAAGAACAAAAAAGGGTGAAGGAAGAATTTGCGGCGGAGATGACGACTCGAGTACGATTTTAGTATGGCAACGTGCAGCCCTCGCGACGTCTTCAGTGAGTAATCATTAATAATTCATAACGGACTCACGGTAGGTATCTGGCGGAGGAAATCGTTGCGGGGTTTGAGGGGTGGAGTTAGAGGGGCCGGGATTCTTTGTTTAGGACGGAGAGTGTGTGAGAATGCACGGTGACAACTGAAGCGATGAAGTAAAATGAGTACAGCTGTACGGGCCCAGGTACATTGGCACTGTTTTCGCTCAATTGATCGGGCCATGCACCTGCAACGGTCGGGAGGACAATCGGCGATTTATTGACATACTTCCCAAGGACTTCTCCTTCATGTCAAAAAGAGAGTCTGCAGGACCGACACATTAGACAGATCCGGGATTAAATTAATGACGCCTCGTTGCCGGAGTTCAGCTTAGAACACGAACAACTTAGGTGACACCCTAGCCTGAGCACGTGTATGTGGTAACGCAAGAGAGGAAATTGCCGGTCACCCCGTAAAGTACGGATGAACCGCAGGGGAGGCTAGAACGACTCGGAGGGTCTCGATGCTGAGAGAGCACTAGAGCAGGGCTCGTCCTCCTGGAAGTGGAAATCTGTGTCCTTTCAGTGATGGTTCGCGTCTTCAAGAAGAGAACTTCAATGGCACGTGCCAGTGGAACAGATGGCGTACCGTGACCAGTAAAGGATTCCACTTTCCTCAGCTGAATGCCGGGCTTCGCAAAGTTGATTCATGAAAGTGTGCCTGCATCAGCGATTCCTCGAAGTATTACCTCGAGCAGTAATAGTCTTGTTCTAAGATGGACGGATCCATTGTTGGGAGCTCATACGATGCCTGCTTCTTGGGCCCCTTCGGTAGTACGGTCTCCCTGCGCAGTGAAATTTCCCGAACACGAGGTGCTGAATGCCACTGAAAACAAGTAGAAAGGAACAGGACTGTGCAGGAAAGCTGATTTCGCGTTCAAATTGGGCAACATGCAGAAAAGGATCCTTGGGGTGAGCGATAACTGCCTATAGCTCCGAGTCGTTTCGGTATGGAAGGCAGGACTAGTAGGGGAAAGAACCACCAACCGTGATAAAGACCGAAAGATTTATGACCGGAGCGGCGTGGCTGCTTCAAGTTTGGGCGCCATCGCAGGAGAAGCATGCACCTGAGCATGAGAAAAGAAAACAAGTCAACGTGACAATGGAAATACGTGCGCTATTCTTGGAAGTGCTCTGGGGTGCACAAACGCCGCCGTGAAGTTTCGTTTGCTGTACATGTAAGTGTGCACCATAATGGCATCTGATGACACACTCAAAATCGTCAATGGTGTTTGAACGGCAGGATACATCCGTTCGAAGACCCTGAAGGTTCACAAATCTGGGAAGGAGTGTGGGTCATATGTTGGGGAATAAGCCAATGGCCAAAAGAGATTTGCGCGCCTTGCCGCCTTCTGTCCTGGCATCGTTCGCGGTGACACGAGACCGCAGGACTATCCAAGAGAGGGCTGATTTGAGGTGCTGTTCCATTCTTTATAGAACTGACCAACCAGGTCAAGGCTGTCAGCCAGACTCGGACTGGCTCGAGATCCAGGAATTCGCGGAACTTGGTAGGGCTTAACAAACATTTACACTGGCAAGAACAGTCTCGCTGTGTCTGGGCCATTCAAGAAGGTCATCCCGCGAAGTAATGATATAAACGACACCCGTGATCGCTTGATCTGTGAGGGGCACGAGCCTGAGAGACGGACTAACGAGCCCAAGGGGAAATGCGCGCTCACTAGCAAAGTTATGGCTCCTAGTCATAGTAAGTGATTGTGATGAGGTCACTTGGTAGATAGGATGGGTACACTGCATGCGCACACTGGCCAAATTCGACAGTCCGCCGTACGTTGAGAAATGGCCACCCAGCCCAGAGAATGGGACTAGCATAAAATCATTGGCATATAGTCCACTCCATTCCATCAAAAACCTGAGATGGCTGCTGTTCGGGCGGTACCTACGGAGAAAAGTCGTTACAGGATGGTAATGCCTGTTGCCAGTGCGCTATAGTAAAAGACATGCTGCGCCCTGCGCAGCGGCGTGATGCGATACTCAGAATCTAACGAACAGCCAAAATTTCGCCCTTTCGACTATTCGCTGTAGGCATTGTGGTGAGATTTTTGCATTAGAAAACAAAGACAATGTAATCTCAACGCATTTGGTCGGCTTCCTTGGTTCGGTGTACTATTCTGGTAGGGCCACACGTAAGAATGGGCGCTCAAAGAAGCCTTTCCTGGAGATAGCCCCGTAGACGTCATCCTGTCTTCGTCTTCGTTCCAGGGGGCTCTGTAATTTTCATGCAAGGAGGGGTGTTAAAACCACATATCATGTGGGAATGGTGAGATTGGACTCACTGGTTCTTGACTGACTATTAAAAGTCATGCGACATTCTCACAACAGCGTGAAGCGATTGACAACTTGGGAGAGTTGAATGGGAAAGAATTCCTGTCAACACGGAGTTCCACATTGAGCCAGCTTGAAAGCCAAGAGCACGGTACGCATGCCGGGTGGAAGAAGGAGCATACAGCATTGCCGCTAGCTTTCTTCCCTGAAGCCGCGGTGAAAATTTTATAAAAGGGGAGCTCATTACCCTTCCATCCCCTAGTCCAAAGCGCGGATTCAGCCTTCAGGATTACCACAACCCCCAGTCTTCACAATGATGCTTCACAAATCTCTCGTCTCTTTGGTCTTGGCCTTCGCTGCTGCGAGCAGCGTCACTGCTTCCGCCACTCCACGGCACCTACCAGCGCCTTTGCCGCCGCAGCCATCCCGCAGGAGAGGCTATGGTGGTTCTCAGACAATACCAGCAAGCCAGTGCAACACGCATTCGTTGCAATGCTGTAGTGAATTAAAGTCCACCGATGACCCAAATGTGGCTGCAATTCTCCTCAATACGTTCGGCTCGGTCGTGGGCCCTGATGTGGGTGTTGGGTTGCAATGTGTACCGATCGTCGGCGGTTTCAAGTGGTAGCGCTCCTTCGTCCTCGTAATATGTGCAAGGGGCTAATACATTGGTACAGCAATAACAACCCAGCTTGTTGCCAGGGTGTCTACCAGGGTCTGCCTCCCTCTTGGCTTCAGCAGCTAGCGCTCACTAACGTTAGAACTATAACCAGCTGGCGTTATCAACGTCGGCTGCAGCCCCGTCAATCTCGGTCTGTGAATATCGACATTACCAGAACCGTCAGGGAAGGATTGTCATGAATGGGAAGTGATAGATGTAGCTGAACATTTCCTTGCCAGTTGCCTCGGGTGTCGGATACGGTGATGGTGGTCCGGGATGACTCGGAGGATGTCGAATTTAGTTTTGTAAATAAACGTTCCATGTAGAAGAGTGAGCTTCTGCGAGCTTACCACGAAGCTACGAAGCACACAGGGAGGCATGAGCGAAATAGGAGTGAGCTGACAGCCAGTGGCCATAGTCGCGAGAAAATTTGTTCAATAATAGTGCAAGAACAGCAACGACAGGCTAGCACCGATAAGGAATAGCAGCAACCATTTCCGACCATCGCGCGCGCGACGACGCGCCTCACGTAGCTGGACGTTCCCCTTTTCGACCATCTCGCTCGTTGATATGGCATCCTCGTACAACTGGTCTGAGAGTTCTGTTTGTCGCGTGAGTTGGGCAACTAACTCCGCTTGCAGGGCGCTGATCTCGAGCAGTCGGGCTTCAGCCTGCTGCACAGCAGCGAGCGAGTCTTCTGCTGAGCGCAGGATCTGCGCATTCTCTGCCTCGAACTGCTGAATTTGTGACGCAGATAGTTCGACATCGTCTTCATCCTCGTCTGAACCGATTGGGTTCAGCTCCTCCGGCGGAGGATGCTGAGGCACAGCCCAGCTTGCGCCGAGTGCGGATGAAGCGCTGCCAAACCAGCTACTAGACTCGAGGTGGGCAGGCTTCGAGACGTTGGCACTCATGGAGAGCAGCTCACGAGCCACACCAGAGCCGAGCGTGCGAGTGCGTTCCGTCTCACGCCGGACCCGCTCTTCCTGCATGTCACGCTGCATCTGGCTCACCTGCGTGAGGCGTCGCGTGAGGTACCACGTGACTCCCGCGCAGTGAGCCGAAACAAACTCGGATGCAGTTGCGACGTTATCAGGTACGAGGAGGGCGGGAAGAAGGCGGTAAAAGGGGTTGGATGATTGAGCGACACGCTCCACTCGATCTGCGACCAAGGTCAGTAACGTAGGGTATAAGGAGGGGAGGGCGGAACTTCACGCTTTTCCAGAGCCTCCATGCCACGGACGCGGTCTGCGCAGCGAGCTAGAATTGTCCGCGCTTGCATGTCAATTTGGTCGCGTTCAGCATTTGTAAAGTACTTGATATCCGCCCATGCATCAATGCCACTGGTATCGGGCGCAGGCGCCGCCTGACGTGTGACTGGTGGCGGTCGTGCGTGAACGTCGAGGTATGCACGCCGCACTGCAGCGAGCATATGGGTCAGGGATGTAATATGTTGTAGCTTCCCATACGTAAGGAGCAGAGGAAACAACAGCGAATGGTGACTCACAATCATATAGGCCTCCTTCATGTATGCCTGCATGAATGGAGATGCACCATCTATTTGATTGTCGCCAGGTATAAGGTGGGGTGGTCTCGCAAGCCTGTTTCGCCGAGAGTCATTGAAATTCTTGCGCTCCTGATCGACTATGATCCGGAATTCGTCTGTAATGTCATGTGCCATGCGTGGGAGGGGAAGGGGAGTGAGTGTTGAAGACAGACTAGAAAGGGTGACTGTATTATGGCGGGTAATACATTTGCACGTGACCTAACGTAAGAACGCGACATTGGGTGCGCCTGGGCCCTGGCCGATCGGGTCGACGCGTCGGGAGTGGTGTGGAATGGAATGGAATAGGAATATAAATGTTCAAAGTTGGTGGTTGTTCCCTCAACCCCTAACACCAATCAGACCCTCAGACTCCTGTACACAACATGCCGCAGAACAAAGAGGCCAGCCAATTTCTCTCTCGCATTGCTAGCTTGCCGAAAGGACCTGTCTCTCTTGACAAAGCTCTCCAACCATCCCTTGACGACGAGGCGGAACTACGCAAGCTGTTTGCAACGGATAAGAACAATGCGCGTCTCGAGGACATTCACGTCGGCCTCGTCGATGTATTTGCCGCGTCAAACGATATCAGAACAACGAGGGCACGCGTGATCAAAGACGATGCTGACCGTGATACTCAGCATATCATGTCTTTACCGGACTCTCTGAGACGCAAGGAGGGTTCTCCAGCGATGGTCGAGAGCCTCGAGGCGTTCAAGACGAATTGGAGTATTTTCACGGAGAATTCTCTCTCCCAATTGTCGGACTGGAGCAACGTGGTAGCTGCTGGGGGCTCCGTCCAGGCGTGCCTGATGCCACTACCGGAGACTGCAACGGCTAGCAAGAGGGCCATAAGGAAATACTACCATGACAAGGCTTTTCCCTCGTCCGACATCGATCTTTTTCTTTATGGATTGACGGCAGGGGAGGTCGGTTATACCCTCTCCCCTGACATGTTTCTCACTGACATTTACGTTGGAAGGCCGAGCGCAAGATTATTACCATTTGTGAGGCAGTTCGTGACTCCGTTCCTTGGGATGTTACCTGCGTCAGAACAAAGCATACGGTTTCGGTTCATTGTGAGCAGTATATGGTATTCGCAAGAAGCTATGCTTATCGAATCCTTAGCGCAATATCCATATCGCAGCATTCAGATTGTCCTTCGGCTCTACAGTTCTCCTGCTGAGGTCCTCGCTGGTTTTGATGTCGATGCACCATGCTGCGCCTATGACGGTGATCGTGTATGGGCGAGTCCACGCGCTATCGTATCCATGATGCGCCAGTCGAACACCGTAGATATGACAAGACGTTCGCCTTCGTACGAAGTCCGGCTGGCCAAATATTCCTCTCGCGGCTTTGAGGTCTACATCCCTGGGCTGAAGCGTAGCGAAATCGATCCCACGGTCGGTTGCAATCACCTTTCCAGATTGTGCCATACTGACATACCCACCAAGATCTATGAGCGTGCCGTTGGCCGCGTCCAAGGCCTCGCGCGTCTACTTGCCATCGAGAAACTCGCTACCCCCGAAGCACGGAGCCAGTATCAACAGCGGCGCAGCGTCCTACGTGGTCGGCCGACACAGAATAACGGACACGTGGTATATACTCGAGGCGGACGTAGGTATAATGGTGACCTCAAGGCTGACGCCGTGTTCAGCGGACTGGAATTGAGTGATTATGACATCGTTAATCTGCACATTCCGTATGGTCCGGGATGGGACGCGAGGAGGATAGAGAGGCTCATCTACAGAACGGTGCGTTCTAGATCAATGCTCATGGATTCCCCGCTAATTACCATCTCGCAGGATTTTGGTGCCAATTGTAAGATATTCGATGACTCGTACCTGACTCGCGATGAATGTTCGACACAGCTCCATATAACCCCAAGAACAAAAATCGCCGCCTTCATCGGCACTCCGCGTTTTTCGGCACCATACAGGAGTGTATAGAAGACTGCTGTGAAGTAAGCCTGGCCACGCGTCGAAAAAACGGCTGAGTTGACAAACCCTCCATAAAGCATTGTCCAGAACCGAGGAACGAAGAGGAACATAATTTGCAATACGAAGAGGACAAGTCGTATGTACGCGGCCGCATCGCGTAGGTGACTCCTTACTTTTCATGTACTATGAGGCCAATGGCTTGTGAAAGGTTCCTTGAAGAAGACCCTGGGCGACAGAGCATCTCCGGAAGTTTCAATCCCATTGACGAAGGTGAATGGAGTGAATCTGCCTATGTTCAAGCCACGGCCAAATTCTTCAATGCTATCAGCAAGAATGACATACTCGCGGTCACACGGATGATCGAGGATGGTGAAGACCTCAACCGTCGTGACCATGTTGGTCGAACCCCACTTCACATTGCCATCATGTCCAACAGTGTTGGGATTGCTAACGTCCTTATCGACGCTGGTGCGCGCATGACTGCACGTCTGGTCGGCGGGCGCACCTGTTTCCACCTTGCAGCACAGATGGGTCAGACTAGCCTTGTCAAGAAGATGCTCGCGCGCAGCGCATATAATGAGGAAAAGATTGTAGAAGAGAAACGCAGGACAACAGAAGCAGCAGCGACCGAGGATCCGGAGGAGGCTGAGCGCGTACGGATGAGCAGCGAGGACGACTGGTCCTCTGAAGACTCGGACGATGGCGAGCGTTCCCGCAGGGTTCCTAACACTACGAAGGATGAATCAGAGAAGGACACTGACTCCTTGCAGGACAACCAAGAGGAACCTGACGTTCTGGATATCTCCATCCCTGATTGGGACTTTGGCTTCACCGCTCTTAGCTACGCTGTCCTGTCCGGTTCACTCGAAGTTGTAGATGCCCTGCTCGCCGCGGGCGCCGATCCAAATTTCGCAGGACCCGCGAAGGACGCGAGGCCTTTCCACCCTCTCACATTGACAATATATACACAAGACGAAGAGCGTGCGGCGCAAATCGCAGAACGTTTGGTCGCTGCCAGAGCGATATCGTCGACTGCAAATGATAACCTGTTCACTATTTTCCATCGCATCGTAGCTGCGGGAAAGACTAAGATTGTGGCTTTGCTCCTCGCCCGCGACCCCAATGCGAAGAAGGTACTTGATATCCCTGCCTGGTCTGGGTACGGGCTCATGTTCCCCGTTGTCTCGGCCATTCTCGCTGGCGACTACGCTATGCTGTCTGTGTTGCTGGCCCACGGCGCAAGGTTGGTGTATTCGCCGGAGGACGTCTCTAGGGCAGAGGAGAAGAGGTTACCTTCAGCCAAATCTGGATATATGAATTATATCATGGATATGACAAGGTTGTATCTTCCTCCGCTGCCGGATTATCAGGGTCGCATTCATTTGCCTGTCGAGGTTGCGCTCATGCAGCGTGACGAAGTTATCTCGCTGCTTGCTACCCTCGGTGCAGCCGTTGAAGTACCCATTAAGGCGTCTGTCAATAATTATACTCCCCCCATGAGCCTGCTGCAGTGGACCTCAAGAGTTGTCGCCGCGCACCTACCGTCCACTACAGTTTCCAGGAACACACATGATTCCCCCACTTCTCCAGCTGGCGATACCTGGAGCCAATATCGGGCATACCTCACCGTGGTCCTACCTCACAGAGAAGACGGGGTTTCCGCTTGCGCACAGGGGTTTCACAGGACATTTAATATTCCTGCGCGTGATCAAGATGAAGAACACGTCCTGGCAACGAGGGATTACTACGCGCGTGCAGAATGGATTTTGCGCGCCCACGGTGCTGTGCTTCCCGGAGAGCCGCAAACTGTTGGGATATCAACCGTCCAGACACCTGGTGGCCCTGTTACTCCCCAAGAATCAGGATATATTCGCCACACCAATTTCACCTTCACCTACGCGGTGGCACTCAACCCTATCCCGGCCCATCTCAAGGTGTTATACGACGAGCTGTACGAGGCGTGCTGGACCGGGGACAACGCGTCAATCCAGGAGCTCTGCTTGCCCGAGGACATTAAGGAGGGCAAGGAACCCATACAGGTTTCTGTCCAGACCACTGCTCTCCATGATTCCTTCGCCTATTTGACTGGTATGCTCACCAACACCCTCGAGGCTGAGTTGTTTGACACTTCTATCGTAGGGTGGACTCCGTTACTCGTCGCACTGCATCGTCGTCACTGGGAGACTGCACGCCTCGTGCTCACAATCGCCACAGCTCAATACCAACCACCCGAGGCCCAAGGCTCGTCTTTCGATGCTACTACGTCCAGCGCCATCTTAGAGGGTAACTAGCCCACATCACTACATCTTTGATGTCTTGCCTCATTCCGTGCGTTACAGGTGATTCAGACGAGGAAAGCTACGACTCAGACGAAGAGGACGTGTTCAGGGAACAGAAAGAAATCAACTTTACTGATATTGCAGCGAGGCCGTCTGCCGTTCGTACCGAGGTCCCCGCGAGAAAGATGCTCGAAGTCTATTCCGTGCTCCTCAGCGCTGATGGCAAGCGCATTTTTTGCCATCCGCTTCAAAAAGCTATAATAGAGGATGATTTAGAGGCATTCATCTGCGTCCTCGATTTGTACGAGTCCGCCGGAGTGGCTCTCTGGCCAAATCCTGGGCTTCATCAACTTGTCATGACACTCGACCGCCCCGACATGCTCGATGAACTTATTCGCCGCTCAGGAGTTGGGATTCCCATTCCTTCCAACGTATCGAAGAGTCCCGACGCGAACGCAAGGAAGGATGTAGAGGAGCGCGTATATCTCGGACTCAAAGTTGGCGGCAAACGACCTACAGATATCGTACAACAGAAACAGACTCGGCACAAACCCATTACGTACAACTACGATTTGCTTCGCGGTGCCATCGCCTCTGGCGCGACTAAGGTGGTCGAGTATCTCGCTGGACCAAGACCTCTTGCAGCATATGCGCATCATGGGGTCACTCATAGCGACGACATGGCGCAGTACCTGAAGAACATTGACAACTTGGAGGCGGCCCTCCCAGATCTTCTTGGCTGGCAGGTCGATGAGCTGAACGAGTCGCCACTTTTCTGTGCTGTAATCAATAACAGGTTGGACATATTGAAGCAGCTATTCGCACTCAAGCCGAACCTGATGGAGGAAGCGCTGCACCAAAGGTGCGGTTCACAATAAATGGCTTCGTCCGAGCGGTGCTGATAATGGGGCAGAACGAAGTTCATCGGCTTCAATGCGCTCTTGGCCGCGGCATATTATTGCTCTAGCACGGAGATGGTGGACTTCCTGTTAGAGAAGGGTTGTGATCCCGGCGAGCGTGACGTTCGTGGGTAAGTTAAGACTTCATCTTCTCATCCGAGTAACTAATGACGGATCTTCCCAAAGCTGGAATATCTACCACCTCGCTTGCCTATCCCCAAATGCCAAGAGGGTAAAATTTGTAGTCCATCTACTAAAGACGCTTCCGGAAGAGTTAACGCGCGAACTGATGGCTCAAACATCCAGGGAGGTTTTGAACACGGTACAATTTCCCTTAACCGTGACTGGTACCATGCCACTCATCAGGCACTTTTGCAGCCCCTGATGTTGGCAGTAAAGCGCGGGCACATTACGACTACACGAGTCATCCTGAACTCCGGTATTGACCCTGCCATTGTTCTGCTCAAAGACGCGGACGGATCAACTCCTCTGCATGTTGCAGTCCAAAGTGCGAACACCGACCTCGCAGAAGTTCTTATCCACCACGGTCCTGCAGAACTCCTCTACTTGGAGAACAGTGTTGGGCAGACTCCGCTAGACATCGCTGGCCTCAAGAACCTCCCGCGGTGGACTGGCACTTTGGAGGCGCGCCGGCCGGACGAGATACTGACAACTCCTGAACAGCAGCTGACTAGCTTGCAGCGTACCGCCCCATTCGACGTGGAGAAACAAAAGGTAGAGATCCCGAAGCTACGCGCTACGCTGAACATGCTGTTCGCGGACGGTCACCTCGTGCACGGCACCAAGCTCGCAACAGAGCTCCTCACCTTTGCGGACCACATGGAGAGGAAACTTGCCATCGAGGTCGCGAGGAAGAGTGCGGCGGGGAAAGACGCCGAGGAGGCTGAGGTCGATCCTGCGGCGCCGCAAGGCACCGCCGCGCGGACGTATGCCGTTCTCCGTGATGCGGCGGCTGCGCGCCCCGGGTCCCGACAGCTCGTCCATTTAGCAGATGCCCAGCAATCCGTCCAGCGGAACCTTGCCCAGCAAGCGGAGATATCGTTTGTTAGTTGGAGCCAGCGCTTGCGGGAGAACAACGAGAAGTCGACAGAAGCTGACCCCACGGAGCTGCACATCGCGCAGTTGAAAGCGCGGAGCCTATTTATGGGGCATTCGGATCAAATTCTTGTCGGCTATAAGGACTGCATCGATCTCTTTGGCGAAGACAAGTTCTGAAGGAATTTGGGGAGTGGGTGGTGATTGGTGACTTGTGAGTGACAAGGATGAGACGCTTCTTGAACTCGTGTATAGGACGTCGTTTTTTCAGTATGGCCTGTTGTATTACCACAATGGATGATTCTCCTCTCGGACACTTCGTAATATTTCGGTGCCCCAAATCTGTGCAGGGATGAGTGCCAGAGAGTCACGGTGCTAGGTGATTCGAACGTCAACGAGTCAAGAGTCATACGGAATGACTACTGGAAAACCCGTACTAGTAGCGGGTAAATTGGGAACAGGCCTACATATATTTCTTCCGGATCCCTGACTGATGAACGTCACGATTACCTTGAACATTCGAGTTGTACGTAGTTTATGGATCTTTGGGGTCGCCACGTGTGCTCGGGCTGTACAGTACAAGTCATAACGCTTTCAGTTATACCCAGAAACCTACATTGTTATAATGTATTATTCCGAAACCAAACCCCTGTTTATGACAATCCCTGGTATATATGATACAGTATATCTAATGATTCAGAGGATACGGGGATGAGACGGGACCAGAGAATACCATTCGCCCCTATATGAGGGCGTGCTCCTTAAGAGCAATCCTACGCGTTACATAACACATCAGCAAAATGCAAGGCCTCTTAAACCTGCTTAGACCATTTCTTCTTAAAAATTTCAG
>QLOZ01003085.1:751-41774 GCA_003314065.1 Lactarius sp. MG50 | reverse complement strand
AATTTTTAAGAAGAAATGGTCTAAGCAGGTTTAAGAGGCCTTGCATTTTGCTGATGACTGCCACTTTACGCCTCTACATCATTATTCCTTTTCCACTTTACGCCTCTACATCGTTATTCCTTTTATTCCTACTCTACACCTCCACTCTATTTACCTTTGTCCTACACCTACCCTACACCCTTCTTTACCTCTTCGTACGCCATGCTCGTGTCGAGGAGGAGTGTCAGATCTCGACGATCACGAGACGTCACGAGACATGTCGCCCAAGACACGTGACGGACAGTATTTACGCGTTTCTTGCCTGTCAGCCATACCTCAGTCTCTTCTCCCCTACTTGTGCTGAGGTTACTAGGTATATCCATCAATATAGTCTCTTCTCCCCTACTTGTGCTGAGGTTACTAGATTTAATAGTCTCCCTTCTGTCGAGTCGCCTTGTAGCGGAATATGTGGCAAGTCGCAATATCATGGGCAATCTCAGCGCGATCCGGATGTCGGAGGGGGAGTGTAGATGCTTGAGTCCGCCATCTATTGACTTGTGAGTTGACATCGTTTAATGAATCAACCCGTTGGATCGAAAATTGGGATTTTGGGAATCCCTGCGCCCCATAATTGACGTTGAGGGTCATGATTGTGGACTCTGTGGAGCAGCCTCGTGTCGCCCGTCACGGTGACTTTGTTATTAATATCCAAGTCACGAGTTCGCGATCATGCAGACACGACTCACTGCTTGACTCTACCGCTTTGGAACGCTGGCCGCGGCGTCAACAAGAAGCAGCAACAGCGACGGGCTCAAGTCAGATCCTTCCGAGGCTCCCATTGCCATAGTGGAAGCATTCAAAGAATTATCTCAAGCCACTGTCTCTGCAATGCGCCGGAGTACCTTCCTCACAATTCTCTTGTTCACTCATTTCAGCTCCGCGCTTACGACTCGGAACAAGGAACGCGTGCAAGATTAAATCAAACTGACAATGATCTGCGTGCCCTGCGGCGCGAGCATGACGATGCGCGTCCTCTGTCATGTATCCCCCTTCGTTCTGTGCTTACGCTTACACTTACGGCATGCGGATGGAGCGTTGATCGTGGTGAGGCACACGTCCGCTGCCCGAGTTTACAAGTTTCCAACTGAATCACGGGTTCGATGCAGAACACTCACCAAGCTGGGCTGGTCGCGCAGTTCCGGCAGGAAGCCCAGCAATGGAAAGGTCAATGCCTGCGCCTGGAGGAGACCTTATGTGGAGAAATCAAGGCCTGGAAATACCAATTTGCAGAGAACACACGCCTTCTCAACGAGTTATCTTCACAGGTACGCTAGCTCAACAATAAGCCTCCTCGGGCAACATCGCTACCCTGACCTGGTCCAACCATAGGCTACACTCGCAGACACTCCAGAACGAGTCCCAATTCCGACAGTAGATTCGTCCGCCATGGCATCCTCCACGAAGCGTGCGTTCAACTACACGCGCTGACAAGCATCAATGTGACCACCGACCACACTCACCCACGAAGGCGCGACCACCCCCTCGCGTGATCTGCCGCTTTCAGGCGGTAATCGAGGTCCCCATAAAAGAAGAGGAGGAAGAAGTGTGTTGTGAGCTGGACATGGAGAGGCCTCAGGCGGAGAATACGTAGACGAAGAGGAGGGTTTGAATGCCGGGATAGGTATGCTCACAGCGCGCAGGGCCGAAACACATCTGCCAGCAGCCAGATGAAGAGGACGAGTTGATGATGTATGCCGGCTTGAAGGTGCCCCCCCCATCCTACTCGCTCAACACCCGCATCCATCGTTCGTTGACACGGCCAAGAGTGTGGAACGCGTGGTTTTTTAATTGTCTTTCATCACTACCTACGGAGTTATCTTATCTACGATGTCCAGGCGTAATCTCGCGTGGTCCCGGTTCCGAGTCGTAACTCCGGTCCGGTCCAACACCCTGCGGACACGATGAGAGAAAGCTGCTACGCAAGATTCTGACTGAGCCCGGATGGGGAAGTTGTGAAGTGACCGAGGTCGTCTAACAGTCGCAAGTGATGCACTGAATTAATACAGATCAGGCGACGAAATCTGCAGGAAGCTTCATCAACGCATTCGCCTTATAAAACAAAATGTGATCAAGAAGTAACATGCTGATACTGTACAGTACTGTACAGATTAGCTATTTTGTGCAGCCTCAGAATGTTAAATCAACTAGATTGTCTTCGGACCCCACACCCTACATGATCATACTGCGCTTGCTACACCCCTATGTACCCTCACTGGTGTGTTCCGAGAGCAATTGCGCGAATTCATGGTAACCCTTCTCCATTGCGAGCTGGAATGGGGTCCGGCCTTCGTTGTCCCGGATATCCAGATCGGCGCTATGTTCGAGTAACACCCTGCCAACGTCGAGGCGTCCATATTCTGCCGCCCGACACAGCGGAGTCACGAGGAACCTGTCCCGTATGTTCACGTTGGCGCCCCGGTCAAGCAACAGCCGCATAACCTCCAATTGTCCAACGGACGATGCGGAGTGCAGCGGAGTCAGGTCCCGCCCGTCTCGGGCATCCACGCTCGCGCCACACTCGAGGAGCGCCCGTGCGACCTCGGGTTTTCCGTACGACGACGCCCGGTGTAATGGTGTCCCGCCGTCCCTCCCCCGTGCGTTGACATTAGCGCCGTACTCGATTAATAACCGGGCAACGTCGTGGTGCCCATTTTCGGATGCCCCATGCAGGGGAGTCTCGCTCCACCTACCCTGGTGATTTGGGTCGGCGCCGTGCCTCAACAATAGCCGGGAGGCCTCCACTCTTCCGTTGTAAGATGACATATAGAGTGGGGTTTCCTCGGAGACCCCGCCCTGCAAATTTGGGTCTGCACCGCGGTCAGTTAGCAACCGTAGGGCCTCGGCATCTCCACGTTCTAATGCCATCTGTAACGGAGTCCCACCCGTGTAGTTCCGAGCATTGATGTCGGCACCGTGCTCCAGTAGGGATTGTGCAACCTCCAGATGCCCATTGTGTAACGCTGCGTGCAACGGAGTTGCACGGTTCCCGCACCGAGCGTTGACATCTTGTGGATGTGTAACAGCGAGGCGCTCAACCATGTCACGAAAACCGCATAGCGCGGCGTAATACAATGGGACTGCCCTAGGTTTCTCCGGATGGATGGAGGTCATGTGTGCTCCCCCAGGATATTTATCCACGTCGTATACCCAGATCCAGGCTGTAAAGTGTGGTTTCTCCTGGTCAAAGAGACACTCCATCCCATCTTGGATAAGAGATGACGCGTTCTCGAACTGGGCATGATCAACCCAGTGCTGGGCAGCGTATGTAGCGAGGGGGAAGTCCTTGAGGCGATCTCTATCGACGCGGTGGTCCAGCTGAAGGAGGATGCTAAGGCAAGCTCGCGCGAGAAATGTATGTGCGGCTTGTAGGCGAACATGATAGTAGGAAGCATGGTCGGATTGTGCGAGGCGAGTTGAGGTCAGGTACTCTTGCACTGAAAAGTGCGAAAATTGCACAATTCGAGAACCATGGTCGTTGACGATAGCAATCAAAGTAGAACACGTGGATAACACGGCTTCCTCCACATCCTCAGGGCGCGAATCCTCATAGATCGTTTCCGCGTCCAGCTGAGTCGCAAGAACCTCCACTAGTTCCTCCACACGAAGCGGACGAACGGATGCTATGAGGCATTGAAAGGTTTGATGCGCGTATCCCTGTTTCTCCTTATCGATGCTTTGTAATATGCCTTCATAGGTCGCATCCAGAGTCCCTGGCAATTCATCCAAAGCACGTCGAATGCTCTGCGGAAAACAGCGGGACTCTGCATAGCGAGACAGGGTTACTAGCTGGCAATAAACCCATCGAAATCTACGTCGTCACCGTGAGGTGAGTAGGCACTACGAAATAAACGGCGATTACGACCTACATCCCGCCATCCCTTTGTGTGAGTGTATCGATAACAAGCTCCTTGTCTTCTGTTCGCCACTCACGCATCTTTGGGTGCGAGTGAACCACATGGCTGATGTAGTTAAAGATATCCTGGTTATGTCCGCTTTCATCATGAAGAGACACGGTGCGGTCTGTCAAGGGCTCGAGAACGTCTCGGATATCTTCCTCAGGACGGCTAGTAAAGCATAAATGTAGATGCGGGAGATGTAAGTCGACGAGGTCTTCCACGACCTGGAGGACCTGTCCACGCGGAGAGGTCAAGCCGGAGGAATTCGGGCACTCGTCAAGCGCATCTATGATAACGAAGACTGGGCCTTGCCCTGGAGATTCGAGCATCTTTTTCAGACATTGTATAAGCGCTTGATAGCTGGGTTGCCGGGAACCGCGATCGTGTGTCGAGTAGAGGTCGGAAAGAACCTCGTAGAAAGAATCGGATTGAGCACAGAGTTGGACAAGGAGGGAAGATAGTAAGCCGCGGGCATTCCGCTTGGCGGAATCCCGGAAGTCAAAGTAAAAATATGAGACCGTGGCTAGCCCAGCTTTATGCATGTCTTGGATGTCTTCAATAATTGTTGAGCTGGTCCAAGTCAACAAAATGAGTACACTTATAAGAGAACAAGTCGCCGTAACGCATACCACAAGACACTCTTCCCAGAACCCGCTACAATACACGAAACCATGAGCTGTAGCAAAGTATACAAGGTGAGATATATGTACGGTTCCCATGGATCCACAAAAGTGAACCTGTTGTTTTCCACTCTTTAAAGGTGTCCCCTTGAGTAAACCACGTGGAAGTTCCGCTGTGATGGGCCTCGCAAAACATTTTATGGCTTGTCGACGAATCAGGAGCAGATAACCAACGTCGAACGTTCTCTTGTAACCCGTCTCCTGCGCAGTAGTTTCAGTATCAACGTCCAACAAGGATGACATCAGGGGAGCACGAACGATTCGCCTTGTTTATTTGCTCTACTTCCCGTTGCAAGAGGACTTCCACCCACAGATAAAAACGACACTCGTTGACACATGATAATCATACATACCTAGAGCCTCTCGGATGTCCTGCGCCGATGCCTTGCCATCTTACCAGAAAAGCGTTTCGTATCATGCATGTAACCATAGGAACAGATATGCGCACCTCCCATGACCACCACCATATTATTGACCAGACCATGAACGACCCCCAGAGTCTGCGTAACAGTCGCCCGAGACTCCTCCAGAGAGAATCTGTCCAGTCTCTGTAGAACCGCTTCAATGTCGTTTTCCTCCAGTAATTTCTTTGTGTATGTCTCTGCCGCGATGTGAGCCACATGCGATTACCGGAGAGGATAGGCATACTGAATCGTCCCTGATTTATCTGCTTAGTCGCGAGAGCAAAGACCGACAACAAGTCGAGCATTATCTTTATGACAATTTCAGTCATCGCAGGAGTGGATGGGATCTCGATATAGATTTCAAGGCGTCTGAAGAAGTTTTCGACGCATTCAAACAGGTCGACAAGGGCTTCGTAACTTGCACTGACGTATTTAGCCGTCTAACAGACCCAGACGTCATAAAGAGCCGACAGGGGATAGAGAGGGAGATACGGACGCTGAGTAGAACACCAATGCCAGAAAAGACTGCTTGTGCAGGTGGGAGCTCCTAGAGGTTGGGGGATAAAGTACAGTCATGGCGATATAACAAGTTACCTTGGACATACCAGACTAACATCTATGTCAAGGTTGGCGCTGGTAGACAGAGCATGCAAGCAATTAACAATCGATCTAAGCCACTTGAACAATCTTGGATCGCCATTATTGAATTGCTGAAATGCCTGG
Source organism: Lactarius sp. MG50 (assembly GCA_003314065.1). Lineage (NCBI taxonomy): Eukaryota > Fungi > Basidiomycota > Agaricomycetes > Russulales > Russulaceae > Lactarius > Lactarius sp. MG50. The sequence continues at coordinate 36,032 of QLOZ01003085.1, read as the reverse complement.
GCTTGTTCTTGGAATATGCCAAGGATGGTGTCAGAGGAGTCGCAACCTCGGATCTTGGCTGCGAGTGGATGGTTGAGGAGATTTTTCCCTGTCTGTTTAGTGTACCTGACTAAGGCAGCACTAAGGATTCGTTGATAGTTTGGACCCGGAGTAGGGGCGGTTGAGTCGCTGGTTGAGGACATCAAGATAACAGGGCGAAGGTGGGGAATAAGAGGGCATAAACCTTGGCCGCCTGCACCGGGGCTCTCAGGCAAATTCAGATTGGATTGCTAAACGCCCATGTTATCGATACCGTATCATGATACCCGCAGTCGCAGCGCTCTGGGACTGATTCGCTTGACTAGCAGTTACCCTCGCTTAGAGGGTCGACTCAGACAACTAGCATTGGCAGCCTTCGCTTCCCTGCTACTATTACTCGAACGTGTACCGTGTACCACAGGATGTGCACACGTTCGGTCCTCTTCCCTGTGCTCCCACATACTTACTCGTCGCATCACTGGCAGGACAACCCGCTTCCCTATTCTCTTGGAAGGCGCCCAACTGAAACAGGTCGCCCAGAACGGTAGTATGGTGATAACTGGTCATGAGGTGGTGATGAATTCCCCTTTCAATGTCTCCGCACCTGCGTCCCATTCGAGTACAGTACTTGGATAAATTTGCCTGCCTCCACCTACCCAAGTCCGCCAGACATGGCCTATGCACTTCTCCTGCGTGGCGCAACAAGCACTCTATGCCCATGCCCACGCCGACAGGTCGTACAAATCTCCAGGACCGAACGCTGCGCGTTCCCGATGGGTGTGATACAGTACCCGCTCCCGTGCGTACCCATCCCGCCTCCTGTTTCTTCCCATGCTACTGCTGCTCCTCTGACGACGGTCGTTTCCTGTCCTCGTGGTCCATACATCCCTGTGTCGCGGAATTTGGGCTTGACACGCAAACAGGCACTGGGCACGCCGAAGCGACAACGACAGCGGGAACTATGTGAGAGTGGCAACCACCCACGATAGACACGGACATCATGCGGAACCGTATGTGTGGGCGTTGGCAGGGGGCCAGGATCACTGTAGAGATGGTGCTGGTGTCGTGGACGGTGCTGGGGCAGAGAGGAACGACACCTAGAATATAATTGGGTTGAGGAGGACGTACCCTATCTCAAACTCGACCCCCGACTCTAGCTCTGCCATTAATCGGTATTGACGTGTGCGACAGGGGCAACGGCGCGTGTCTTAATGGCGCGATCGTGATAAAATGCCTCTGGATCGCCGACTTTCACCTCTACTTCCTCATCCACTTCACCGTCGTTGTCTCTCGCGTAGTACCCGCCCGTACATGTAATATTCTCATTTCCCTGCCCCGCCAGAGCAGCCACCGCGGGCAAGGCACCCTGCGCATTCATCGCCTACTGCATCACCATGCAGTGGATCCACTGATTATAAAGTGAACCCATCGTTATACGATCCTTGGTGTCGCCTTGAGCCACCCACGTGGCAGTTCCGCCGTGATGGGCTTCACAAGATGGTTGGCTGATGAATCAGGGGCCAACGGCGAACATTTTCTCGTCACTAGCGCCCTGCGAAGTAGTTTCAGTATCAACACGCGACGGGGGCGACATTATGGGAGCACGAATGGTTCATCTTGTTAATTTGTTCTACTACCCGTTACACGAGGACTAGCAGCCACACTATAAAAACTTATATCAGTCAGGCGTATCGGATACTTGTTGGATGTCCTCCGTCTAGACGTTACCAATTAAATCGCATTTGATACAATAAATGTAACTATCTGAACAACATGACCATCATCATGAGATTGCAGATGATCGATGGTCCCGAGCGTCTGTGCAACCGCTGCCCGAGCCTCCTTCTGAATGAGTCCGTCCTGTGTCTGTAGCCCCGCCTGGATATTGTTCTCACCACGAGTCTCATCGCTAGTTTTACTGCAGGAAATTAAGCCAAAAGCGGTTGCAGGAAAACTTACTGAATCAACCATTGTTCCACTATTTTGTTACAGGAGTATGAACAGACAGCAATTCAATCATTATTTTTAGGAATCGTCGTGAAAATAATGGTTGAATTGCTGTGTCATTACCCTGACCACAGCAGGACCAATGAACGAACGACCAACAAGGCAGACAGAAACGAGACGAGACGATGCTCGTTAAAACCATTGAATTGAAAGTCCGCCAACAGCGCCACCTGAGATTTCCACGTGACGGGCGTTCCCATGTCTAGCAACCCTGCGTTTAGAAGTAGTGCTTAGGGTTCACAAATGGTCCTAAATGGTTCTAAATACTTCCTGCTTTGCAGATGACTTTGTAGTATGCTGCACCCGAATACGTTGGACCTTGTGAACCCTCGGATCGCTTCAATTGTAGCGAACACGCCTTTTAATTATCTAGGGGCCTTCGTGGTGGTTATCCTGACCTGCCGTCACGTATAGGCTGAACTGCCTCGCTGGCCCTGCCCACATCGTTCATAGCTAGCTGTCTCTGCGCTAGCCCAATCTCCGGTCGTATCCATCAGGCAAACTGCGTAAACGCCGCAAACGCGTGAACGCGCACCCAACGGCGCGCAGTATAAATACAGATAATAATAAAAAAACGCACCCAATATACACGACCCCTCCTCATATCCCCCGTGGGCTTCCCTGTCCTCGATGGCGGATGCGTATTTTCTGGAGTGTAGATCTTGATCGGTCATGGATTTACCCCTCCCTCCGTTGGTGGTATGATGACTCGCTTCCCCATTCCTTGGTCGGACGCCAAGCGTAGCACACAGACACTGAGTCACGCTTGCACACAGAGTCCAGTCCATGCGATGTTACAGAAGACGGGGAGAGAGGCCCTGTAAACATAGCTGGGGATGGTGGGACGTGCGTGCAGCGAGTCCTGGCCTATGCACTTGTCTGTAGTAAGTCGGCGAAAGAAGGGAAGTATCACACATGGGGCCTGGCCGTTCAACAATTCTCCAGGCTATGGTCTGAGAGCTTGAGGGGAATGAAAGACCTATAAAACATTGGGTTAAGGTCGTAGATCTAGGTTGTTCGGCCAAGTGTACATCCGAGAGGTGATGGTTTCCTACACAGCTGGGCAGCATTTGACCTATGAAATGGGCCCCATGAGAGCGTGGCTCTGCAAAAGGCCGTGATGTCCGATGGTACTCTACATAGGACACCCGTAGCTGTCCAATAGTAGCTGTCTCAATATACGTGTGATACTCATGAGCTGTGATGCCCAACATTATATGCCGGCTAGAGATGCCCGTACCTGTGAACTTACAGACTAGGGACACGTCTTCCGAGAGATATGCCGATTTGACTAACGATAGACACGCACGACGTTTCAATAGTCAATATAAAGGAAACACGGAAAGCAAGCGACAAATTGTAGCAGCAGCCCTGACATGAAGATACTCGTAGAAGCCTTAGAGATGGACGATCAACCAAACCTTTGCCGTTGAACGACCGACTTTTGTCTAGAATCTCGAGACACGCGCCTGTATAGGGGATTAAACAGTCTGCTCGCCGAGGATCCGACTCACAGACTCACCAATAATATTCCATGACATCACTCTGGCCGAGCTTGCGCAGGAAGTTCTCGTCATGTGTGATGATGATAAGCTGGAAGTTAGAGTGGCTCTTCCGTTCGTTGATGATGCTGCAAATGGATTAGCTTGGCTCGCTTAGATTTTGAGACACGACCGACTCGACAAGGCTGGCTGCTAGTGCATCAATATTCTCGACATCGAGCGCGTTAGTTGGCTCATCAAGCGCCAAGATTCCACAATTTTGTCCAAACGAGTCAGAAAGGGCAAGTCGGATGATGATAGATGCCAGCATTTTCTGCCCGGCTGAACAACGTCCCCGCATGTCCATTTCCACTTGGTCTTTTGTCATCACGACCTGCAAACCATGAGCTTCGATACCCTCGGGAGCGGAGTACTCACTCGGTAGTTATATGATCGCTTAGTGGCGCCGCCTTCGCTGTCATATCGGATACGAATCCCATCAATGTCTTTCGACATGATCGATTCAGATTGCACGGGTAACAGGAAGAGTTATACACACCGGTGCCTTGGTATGTCTTATTCCAAAGGTGACGCATTGTGTCATTCACTTCCTCCATCTTCAAGGAATGGTATTTCATTATCGCACTATACGTTGCCGCGTTAATGATCAGCATTACCCGCCAGGAAAAAGGAGATAGGCCTTACTTGTCTAGTGCCTTTCCGTATTTTTCGAGGTCGTTGTTAGCCATGTCAGACATCTTATCAAATGAGCTTGGTTTACGCGGAGATGGTCGAGAGGTTTACCTTGACCTTTACTAGCTGATCAGTATACTTCTTGTTGATATCTCTATAGTCTCCAAAATCCCTTTCAAGCGTTTGTAATTGGGCTCTCAACGAAGTCAGCTCTCCTCCAATGTGGGCGCTCTAATGAGAACTGTAAATACGAATCCGCAGAAAATGTTGTCTAATTACCGTCTGCTGCATTTCGTTCTCCCTATCTTTCTCTGGCTGATATTTCTCCTCGAAGTTACGCTTCGCCTTGGCTGCCCCTTCTAGGTCACAGGAGTCTATCTCCCTCTCAGTTGCTTGGATATCGCTTTGCAACTTTCTAATACGGCGGTTTTCACGAAGGTTGGTCAAAGCGGCTCCTCCTTCGTTGATCTCCTTGTCCAATTGCGCGATATTCTTGCGAATCTGCTCGATCTCGAGTCTGTGCTCCTGGATTTTTGCCTCGTAGCGGACGATGTCGTCAGCGCAATCTTGAAGCTTTTTGCCGCGTTTGTCGCGTATATAACTGAATTCCGGTCACTAGGGACCAATTACAGAGTGGTGGTGGATACTCACCGTTCAATAAGCTTACTGGCGTTCTCGAGTTTGTCCGCACTTTTACTGAGTTCCTGAGCCACTTGTTGAGCCTGAGACAGCTTGGCGTTGAGTTCGGTCTGCGTAGTCTGGTGCTCTCGATCAAGCAAATCAATAGGTCCCTGGCCTTCCAGTATTTGAACATCTAGTTCCTAATAGCAAATCAGTGTCAAGTTGGTAGAGTGAGCTACCTGTCGCTACCTTCAGCTGACTTGTCAGAGCTGCCATCTCAAGTTGCATAGCTTCAACACTTTTCTGCAGGGCCTCCTTTTCTCTAACTTTACTGCGAAGATCAGTTTCACGGAGTTGGAACTGATGAAGTTCGGTTTCGTGCGCTCGTAGAATATTATTCCGGCGCTCCCGATCGTTCTGGAGATTCTGCTTTTCTTTTTCGGTGTTTCGTCTCCAACATTTCATGAGCCAAACGGGAACAGGCGGGACCTAAAGAAAATCACTCACAACTCGGTGGATAACTCGTCTAGCTCGTGCTGGACGTCGTCAGCTGTTTTTTTGGATCCCGTAGCAGCCAAGGAACTCTCGACGTTCGATATCTCTTTCCGAAGATCTTGACAATCATGATGAAGCCTCGAAACGTTGACTGCATGCTGCCGTAGAGATACGAGTTCCTTCAGCTCCTTCTTGAGGGCTTGCAATCTCTCATTGGCCTGCAGCATACAAGTGAGACGGATTAATTACGAGGACGACCGATGCCTTACCTTTTCTGCTGCCTCGGCGAGTGACGGCAGCAATTCATCCTGGGCGTGGATTTGCGTTTCAAAAGACGAGATGTCTAGCTCTTTCAAGCGACGAATGGAACTTTCATAGGACATCAACTCTCGATAGCCTTCAAGGGCTGACTCCCAGGTTTTCAGGTCGTTCTCGAATTCACGCCGGGCCTCTGGAGAAGTTTGCTTTATCTTATTGTTGAGCTGTAGGGGATGCGCTTATTGTAAGGTCCGTGTAAGCAGGAAGCACTGTCACGCACATAACCCTCGAAGGGCTTCAATTCCTCATCCGTCATGTGCCGGTTGCAGACCTGACACATGTGCTTGGTTCTACCATACGAAAGTAGCTTCTGATAGAGCTCTATACTCTCAGAACTCTTAGAAAGCGATCTGTCAACACCCGATCAGCTGTCACATCCCGATGATGGCGAGACGACGGACTCTCGCAAAAAGTTGATCTCCTCGGTTGCCACTTTAATGGCTGACTCCACCGATGTGTAATCCCCGAGTCCATCTCTCAACTTCTTCTCCAGCCCTGTCCCGGTTCAGTTAAGTGGACGCTGAACGTGACATTACGCCTACCATTCAATTCTTCCTGCTTTGCTTTGAGTTGATTCCTCAGTGACGATGAGCTCGCTTCCGATTCATGAAGCCTCCGATCAGCGAGGCTACATTCTGCCTCGAGGTCAGCATGCGCTCTCTCGGTTTTCCTGGGGACAATAAGTAGGAGTAGATGCACTGTTTGAACCAACTACGAACGCAATAACTGCATTGACATCGCTCTCCATCGTATCGGCTCTCGGTTCCGCTCCTACCAATTTGGAAAATTTCGCATTCGAAATCTGTAGACTGAGAGGCATGAGATATAGGAAATCCAGGGAGTCTGTGGCCTTACATATTCTTTGTCTCTCTCTCCTTAGAAGCTAGATCTCTTTGGTGCAGCGTCAACTTCGCTCGTGCGTCTGATTGCAAACTGAGCGTCCTGATTTCGAGCGTGAGGCTGTCTCGCTTATCCTCCAACGCGCGAACTCTGCTGTTGACATCCACTATACGGTCGTCATACTTCGCAGAGGCGATATCTGCCTTCAACTTCTCGATGCGCGCTTTCTTCCCTTCTATATCCGAGACAACGGTCAGTAGGTCTCCATCTAGCATCTCCGCTGCCTCTAATTTGCTTTCTGTTGATGCGACATCTGAGTGAAGTTTTGCCTGGGCTGACAGTAAGAAGCAGTTGTACCATGCTACGTGGCATACATACAACTCTGCTGCGGTTGCTTGTCCTCTGTTGTTTGTACCTTTCCAAACTAGCATGCAGTTGCCGTGACTTTTCGTTATAAGTGGTATTGCTCTGCTGAATTTCGCCCTGAAAGATTGCGACGTGAAAACAAGATACGGAGAGAGGTCTGTTAGCCCGAGTGTACCTGTATACGATCAACTTCAGCCGTTTGCTGGGTAGACAAAGAGGCCAGCTTCGTTGTGAAGTCTGTGACTTTGTTACGCTCGAGCGGAGTCGCGTCGAAGCCCCGAATGCCATGCTGTGTGGCTATCTCGCGAATCAGAATCTCGCGGTCCCGTATACGTTCTTCTTGGGCCTAAAACCATCCGTCAAGAAGTACAATTCAGGGGGAATGCCTCCTTCACCTTGGCTTCCGCGATCAGTTGACCGTGTTCCTCATTAAGCTCTACATGCTTCTTTCGAGCGGCAGCAAGTTCATCCTCTTTGTCCTGTTCGGCAGCCTCCTCACGCCGTCGAACGTTTCTTTGCTCAGCAATATGAGTGTTGAAATTTTTGATACGCTCCGCTAGTTGCTCGTCGGTGTCTAATCATAATTAGAGCGATCAGAGCTCAAACCGGCAATCTCAGGAAATGGATGGCGTACCATCAGTCTCCTGCACGTTCGGACGCAACTCGGCAAGTTCTTCCTGATACTTCTGCTTTTCTTTCTCCAAATGGTCAGCTCTGAGATAGATTTCCCGGAACTTGGTTGCGCCTTCCTCGAACTTTCGATTCGATCGCGCCAATGCCTCATACAACTTCTTCGCTTCCTGGTAATCCCCCTCCTTCGCTGCGATGCCAGCGTTCATATCGGAGATACGAGCCTTGAGTTTGTCTGCGTGCCCCTTTTCCCGGGCCAAGGATTCGAGACGTTCTTTCTCGGTCTTCAGTTCAGCGACGCGTTCTTTTCGAAGCGCTTTGATCGAGTCCAGTGCCTTCGTGTATCTGTGATATTTCAGACGCGTAAGCGGCCGAAAGATAGAGTATACCCTCACCTAGTCGCCTCAAATATATCGTCGAATTTCTTTTTCAGGATCGACGCTTCGGCTAGCGGCCAGTACGAATCTTCCTGATGACAGAAGATGACATTTTCGAGCACAGCTTTAGAGACGCCCAGCAAGTGAGGTATTTCGACGTCCATCTCCGCGCACTTTGTCGAGATGGCTCCACGCTACAGGATTCTTTGGATCAAAAGACAACGTTGCCTATACAGTTATATGACGCACCTTTCCAGACTTCTCCGCGTTCTTAGGGTCGAGTGACAGGATGCTCTCCAACGTTTTCATGGTCATGCCAGCAGTCTTCTTCATTGTCACGGACAGGTTACGGGTAGCACACATGCGCTGTCCATTGGCGGCGTAGAAGCGTAATTTCACTTGTGCCTTCACTTCTTTCTCATTTGCAATCTTGGGATCATGTACGAATGCTCCGCCTCGCGTCCCGGCCGGCTGATCACCTGTTGTCGCATATTTCAGGCACTCAATTATCGTCGTCTTTCCACTGCCATTGTGGCCGACGATGACCGTGACGGGGGAGAAGAACTCTATGATTGCGAGACCTTTGTCGTCAAACGAACGGATACCGCGGATGGCAAGCTTGTCTAGTGTTGACATGGTACGACACAAGGCTGGTCGAAGGAAAGCCAGTTGGCCTGGCCTCCTCCTACTGGTACGCCCAAGCGAGTCGCGTCACGTCAGGTGATTATTCCCACCGCGCCGCGTGACTCGAAGGCCCCGACAGATTGTGCGGCTTTCATCTACCCGTCTTTCATAGGTCGAACGAAGTTCCCTGCACTCAGCGCCGGGCACTTTTTTCAAATTAAAGGACGGGTAATTGGCATTGAGCGATGTTATAAGGAGGTAGATGATATAAGACAAAGACTCAGTGACACTTTCGACATCCCACAGTCTAAGTAATGCTGATCACATGTGAATGGGTCTGTTGCAGTATATGCGCAGGCAAGCATATCCCATTATCGAAGCGCACATTGAAGGTGCGAATAACGATACAACCCAGTGCCATTTCATCCTACTGGTGCGCCGAAAAATGGGAGAAGTACGTCGTAGCCCATTCTCCTTATCACGGCGAAGTGGCAAGCCCGCTACCAGGAGGAGAATGACTACCTCCCTTCACCAGGCGCAAGCCGCTAGCGTTGTTTGGCCATTTGCAGTGTCAGGTTATCGATGTACATCTGCAGAGTGGCGTTTCCGGATGATAATTTATCCATGTCTCTCTCGACCGTCTTCACACGTCCTAGCAGCACTGCAAGTTAAAAGATGTGAAATAAATACCGCTCCTCGCGAGATTACTGATGCACAGATACCTCTTAGATCGTCTTGATAAGCGACAATATCTCTATTTTATATGAGCAAGGCCAAGGACAGGAATTAAATGAAAGCCTACGCACTTAATGATTTTCTCTTTCTTCATGGCATCCCTAACTACGTCGCCAGATGAGAATACATCAGATGCCCCCCACCCAGCTTGGTCATCGAACATTGTTTCTGGGGATGGTAGAGTCTAGCTGAGGAGCGCGTGAATTGTCAGAAGAAGGAAAGCTGATTAGGCGCGACCAAAACCGGTAATTAGCAGCGGTGACGCGTCGCGTGCTGGACAACTCCAATCGAAGTTAGGTCCCACGTACTCGCTAACTAATGCCTCTGACCGAACGGTCCACGATTCTCGCCTTCAAGGCTGGGCGCGCATTTCGGCGCGAAGGCACCAACATCGTCGAACCAAGTGTGGATAGGGGTGCCATTGTGATTGAACGAGGAGAGGATGAACTACTCCATTTCATGTGGAAAAACAGAGAATCTGAGGAGACAGAGGAGGTTCGTCCATCTCTGCCTTTGTGTATTCCTGGCTGATTGTACTCCAGGACCTCATCTTATTCCCGACCGATGCTAGTTTCGTGAGCATTCCGCAGGCAGGCGGCCGCGTATACGTCCTCAAGTTCTCTTCATCGGACCAAAGGCATTTCGTAAGTACACCCGTTAGAATTTAACAAAGATATTCGTTTAATGATTCGCCCCAGTTTTGGATGCAGGTAATTCTCTCCTCCCATGTTCCCCAAGTCTACTGACCACTCGTGAGGAGTGTAGGATGCATCCAGCGAACGCGATGAGGAGTTTGCTTTTCACGTCAACAGACTTCTCCAGATACCTGGTTACATTCCCGTGTGGGGTGTTACCGATAGCACCTCGCAGACGCCGGGCGCATCTACATCTGCTCAGGTAGCAGCCCCCGCAGGGTGCGCTTCATCAAATTCACTCTTGCCTCCCAGCACACTGAATCCTTTCCAGTGCAAGTCAGCCAACTCCAGAACAACTTTCTCAGCTGCGCTCCTTGGTTGCACAGATGTCAGGTGCTGCCGCTGCACAACCAGGTGGATCTGCTTGTTTATGCCCTTGTGCTGTGCTGACTCCAAGCACCAGACCTGTCCCTTACGGATGTTCTTACTGCGGAAAATTTGAACCCACTCTTCGTTTCTCACCCTGAACTCATCCAGACAATATTCCCACATCTACCACCCGATTTACCCGCAAGCCCTTCACCGGAGGTACTCTCTCAGATAGTATCGTCACCGCAGTTCCGAGGTGCGGTAGCAAGCTTCGACCGTGCTCTGCGCACAGGCTTGTTAGGTGATTTGGTAACACAATTGGGGCTACCCGAAGAGGCCGGAACAAGTGTAGAGGCCTTCTTGAGGGCGGTACGCGAACAGGCTCAAGGCAACGGATCAGGGGGCGAAAGAATGGATACGGACTAAGGGACTATTGACGTTGCTTGTTGGTCTGGGTCAATGACATAACAGCCTATTAAAATCTTAATAAAAGAGTGGGAGTAGATCCCGAAAAGTGGGTGTCATAATAACGAATGAGCTATCATCCTTACAGCCTCAATGACTCCGGTTGGAAAGCCACTGGAGCACGATATCCCTATGCAAGATGTCAGATCGACTCGCCTCCGACACTGCTCATGAGACCTACAGATTATGTTGGCTTTTCATGGAACACTTGAGGCATTTGTAAGCCGCAACTTCAATCGTTAACAGGTCAAAAAGCTCAACGTACGGAATAGCACTGGATCGAGCGTCTTCGTTCAGCGAGATGATTGTGTCGAAGCTCATGTAGTACCCACCGAAACTGGCCGTCCAGTTATCTTATCCAGGTTCCTGAAGAACCTGTCAGATATGGTGTGACGTACAAAGGAGTGAACGTACAAAGCCCGTATGAGGCCTTGGACGTTTGTGTGCTCATGAATGTCGTTCTTGTTACCCAGCTAGGACAAGTGAGCTTATCAGAACATGGCACAGGCGGGAGTTTCCGAACTGTCTCTGACCACAAGCAGTGGAACCCCAGACAAGGAGGGCTGCCCAAGTAGCGCGTGCAGTTCGAATCTTGCAGTCTCGAATTTCTCGCGCTGCCGGTGGCGTTTTAACTAGTCAGTCCTGGCTCGATAGTAGAATAGCAGTTGTTAACGTACATCAGTTGAATCTACCACGAAGCTTTGGAAGGGGACTATCAGGTGTAGTAGCAAAGAGGGCCCACGACTTCGTACACTATGGCGTCGACCCCGTGGCAATAACGCTCCCACATTGAGCGAAACTTTGGTTGGCCTGTGCGCGTATCGATAGTACGTAGGCGCTCATCTTTCCAGAATCGACAGATGGCACCCGCACCTGCCACGTCCCATATTTTTAGAACGATGTTGCCATTTCTCACTTTACGGAAATTGAATGCCACAGTCGGTACAACGTCTTCGCTCCACTTCAAGGAGACGAAGCAGTGAACAGGAGGACCTCACTTCGGAGCGCAGAAGCGTACCTGCCCCGATCCAATTACATTGACAAAGGAAGTCTTCCCGGACGCCTAGAAGTGAAGGTAGGCAAGACGCCAAGTAGTTGAAGTGTACCTACCTGTAAGCCGACAACAGCTATCTCCGCTGCTTTGGTGAAAAACAGACTACAATTGTTAGGAATCGGGCTGTGTGATATCTTCTATTACACAGTGGGGCTCACCCTGCTACCCATTGAAAGAGAGACGAGAAGAAGGAAGTCATGCTGGAGCTGTGAGGCTGCAGAGTAGATAATTTACTAACTCAGGCTGTCGCGGACAGAGAGCGGCTCAAAGACTACGTGAGCCCGGGCCGGGAAAGTTGGTGGTGGCTGAGGCTCAGAAACGCTGGTCCAGCCTGAGTGGGAAAAGCTCGGCGTTTGGTTTCTCTCTCCGCGAATGCACCTCTCTCGATGCACCCTCATTCGCAGCCATTTACATCGTTCGTTACTACCCGAGCTTCATGTGACCCGTTTTTATGCGCAAAAGTCTCGTGGGGCCTTTCAAATAGAACCCGCCACGGCAAAAGCAACGATCACGCCGCCCCCACCCTTGCACTCGCAGCCCAAGAGCCGAGGCCACAAAGCCAAGAAAGTTAGGACGGGGAAGCAAAAAGGCGTGAAACGAAATGGAGATCCTCCAGCCAAGCTGTCCTCGCTTCTACATCTTCGTAACAGAAGTTCTCGGTACGCACCCACAGTTGATTGACCAGAGAGCACGGGCTCGTATGCCCTTTCTAATGGGAACTGTCTTCCCAGGAAGCAGGCTATTTCGAAGAGTAAGCTGTCTTTATCAAGAACTTCCATGAGGCATGGAACTCATGTTGGCGCCAATAAAAATGCTGGTGGGTTACCTTACTCTTTCTACGCTCGTTTTTCATCTTGTTTCCCAGCACAGTCGGTTTCTGATGGTGATAGAGAGAATGCGCCCCATCTGCTTAGCTCATTACTCTATTCACGTCGCGTCGATGGCGTAATTCAGCCTCGCAGTAGCATTGGTCCATTTCTTGAAGGTTTGTACTACTACTCGTCGCCGCCACCAATGTGCCTCAATCCGCCTAGATGCAATGCCACCATCCCCTCAAAGTCCTATTGCTACTCTGGCGCATGGCCTAGAGCGCGTCCTTTTCAAGTAAGAATATCGGAAACCGAGTCGATGTTGAGTGCTTACTTCAAGCCTCCCAGCCCAGGAGTTCAATGGTTACAAGACCCTCGATCCCAGGTGTACAGTTTCACAACTTGGCTCGAAAAGATAGTTCCTGTGAAGAACTTTGCGTTCGAACGTCTTACATCTTTCTTACCCAGCTCGCGTGACCAGGTTTGGAACTTTCCATACCTAGGAGATAACGTTGACATTGCCCATCCAGGACCTGTATGCTGTAGCACAACGTGAAGGTCGAAAGTATGCTGGATCGACTTCATCCATGTCAGGTCTACTCAGCCAACTTTACTACCTTATATCCGGTGACAAGCCCGTAGATACATCAAACCTCAGCAAGAGCTTTAGAACGCAGGTAAGGCTGTCAAATATCACGTCTCACATAGTGCCAACAATCCTCTATAGCCCCAAACATTCACGCCAGGTCAAAGAGGAGCGGCGTCTGTTATATTAAACTATCGTAACGGTGTGTATTTGATTGACAGTGCTGGGGATGCCATCCCGGGGTTGTCAGGAAAAAATGTTTTGACATGGATGGTATGAACATACATACTTAGCATGTTCCACCTCGCTGATAGCCTTGTGCTCAGGGGACTTTATTGGAAAAGTTCCTTACCCATTCACCGAGTGAATTTTTGCGTCTTACGCGCTCCTCTGACGACCCTACTTCCATGGCAGAAGGGCCTAAACGCGAAGCATATCGATATGCAAAGGTAAGCCTAAGTTTCATCTTGGTTCCACCCTTCGCATAATCCTCCTTCGTAGTCAGACAAGTTCATTTTACGCTCGCAACTTGATTGTTTCGATCATCGCCTCCCTGGGACTGGGGTATTTGATATCAAGACGCGCGCCGTAATGACTATACGACATGATCTACTCAACTTTGAGGAAAATTCCGGTTATCAGATTCGCACAGTCCAGGGTCTTGTTGAGAGCTTTGAGAAGGAATATTATGATCTCATTCGATCTGCGTTCCTTAAGTATAGGTAAGCCTTATATCAGGTAAGGCGGAGTACCATATCGTCTCATCGCATGATTAGTTTTCAAGCACGCATAGGCAATATGGATGGTGTCTTCGTTGCTTACCACAACACAAAAAGGATTTTTGGGTTCCAATATATCCCATTGTCCGAGATGGACGCTCGGCTTTTTGGAGAAAGCGCTGTTGGTGATGCGGTCTTTGAAAAGTGTCTGCTACTACTTGAGGTAGTTTTGGAAGAAGCTACACGTGAGCTTCCACATCAAGTATGTTCATGGTGTGAGATTCGTTCATAACTAATAGTGCTGCCTCCCAGTCCATCCGTCTCACTGCCGAAAAACTGGAAGGCGATAACAATTTGAGGGTGTTCCTCGAGCCTGCAGAATGGGATGAGGAACTCCATGGGTCCAAGCCCGTTATCCAGCTAGATGTTTCAACCAAAAGTTACATCGGTGAGATGGCTGCAAGCGGTTCAAATGCCGTGGATAGATCTAACTTTCCTTGTATGTTATGTCCTTCATACGTCCTCTACCTCGCCTTCACTCATTGGATGTATATCGCAGGGACTGTTCTCTGGTCCGTTTCCAAGTCGGCCCTTGAACCCCATATCTTGCGTCGCAATCTCACCGCCACGCGCAGGCGTGCTTTTTATCCGCTATACCTCCCATCGGGAGTGGGAATGCGAGACATGGAGAAGGTCTGGCACGAGCTACAGTTTAACCCAGTTGCACCCGTGGAAGTACCTTTCAAAGCCGAGCTATTCCGCCCACCGCCAAGGAGTGTGCAAGTATTGCGTCGGCTTTCACGCAAGGGACGCGATTGCCTCGAAAGCACTACACGCCAGCTGGAAGGCAGGCCCAAGCTAGTGCTTGGCCTTCCTAACGATGCAGAAGAGGTGGCCCAGTTGGTGGCTCTGGCTCACGGTGACGTTGGCGGGGTGGCGCACTTGGCACCGAGTGGTGGCCGAAGCGATTCGGACGCAGTTGATAGTCCAACCGCCATCGGCCCTTCCACGGAACCCCAGGTTTCGGAAGGCATGCATGGACAGCTCAGGTCGGGCGTGGAGGTGGTCAACGTAGTTTCCGACAACCAAGGAGCTACCCACAATGGCGTGGTTCCTCCCATCACGGAGCTCGGGACAGCGGATCCCAGCACCGTCAACACTGGCGACCGGTCAAGTCGGATCAAGGAGCCGACTGATCGTCCTGAGGTCGCCCCGTTGGAAACTCCCTTTGCTTTGGAGACCAACGCCGGCGACAGTGACGACTTCATCTCAGAGAAAACATTGGCCCATTTGGAGGAGATGTTGTCGGAAGACCAAAGAAGGATCGTGGAGGATCAGGACGGACTTTCGGCGGGAGCGCGCTCGAGGTTGTTGTCACGCCTCGTTCATCACCGTCCGGGGGCAGGTAGCAAATCGGTCCAACTGATAAAGGACTTGAGGAGGCACTTGCGAGACGCCGACAAAATGGATAAACCGAGTCCGGTGGTCCAAGAGGATCGTACTAGGCATGCTGCCTGAAGGAACGGAACGCAGAGCGCCGGGCCATCTTCACCTCTAAAACAAGCCACGTATCCCTGATGAGTTGCAGTTTTCCAACGGAGCAGCACACCCCCGATCGAGACATATCTATCGACTCTAGCGCAGCTACGATCTCTCGATGAGGCCCATCATTTGACACGATTCTCCTGGTCCTCGCACACTTCGTTATTCGTTACATACAGTATCCAGTATTATATCACACGCACTACATCGCTTATTCATAGGTTAACACGCTTCGTGTTTAATACGGCCGTTTAATATGCCAACAGTCATCATTCGCCGGAAAAAAAACCACCAGTTCTCTCATTCACTTACTAGTGTTGAATGCTAGATCTGCGGTACTGCCAGTGTGCGATGCGCAGTTCTAGGCGCATCGTCGCTGTTTCCGTGCTCTTTCTCGTAAGGCGCATCTGGCGCAACCGTCGGTAGTCCCATAGACTACTGCACCCTCATGCTCAGGGTGTAGAGTGCGGTACGTCGCGATGTCCGACCACTCTATTCTAAGCCACTAGGCTGGTAATGGATCTCGCATCGAGAACGTATTTGAGACGCGTGAGCCCTATCCCTATCAATGGTCTGAGCAGAGCGCCTGAGAACACCGTGACCGCTCGCGACCAACTCCGATCGGACATCGCAGCATGATCATGATCGTGCCCATGTGATTGCACAGCCGCGGGCGCTATTCGATGATCCGGTCCCATTAAGGATTAATTCTCTCGCCAAGAGAACGGGAGCGCATGCGCATGAACAGACTGATTTCCGATTCCGAGGAGACCCAACCTGAGCGCTAACACATCCCTAAAGTGACAAAAAAAAAACAGAAGACTACACAGAAGATAACAACCTGAATGATTGCACCCCGATTAACTACCCCACTGGAACTCAAGACGGACTTCTTATTGGGCTCAATGGGCTCACTGGGCTCATTGTGCTGGAGCTTCTCGCCGGGCCGTGTGCCGAGCCCTCAACTTCTGCATCCGGTTCTCCCTCGTCACCCTCGCCCTCGCGGCCTTCTTCCTGCACGCGCATGCGCTCGCTCTCGCGATCCTCAGAACGCTCAATCTCGTCGCGCATATGCGCGACCTCCTCGTCGACGCGCGGTGTGACACGCTCGACGCCAGCTGCTTCGGCGAGGGACACGCGCGCGCGGTGCTTCGCGAGATGTGCAGAACGCCGCGGGGGACGCTTCAGGCGGCGGCGGGCTACCATCACTGGGACAGAGCATTTCTGGAGTAGGTAGTGCGATGTTGAACCAAGAAGGATGCTGTGGCGAGTGTTCAGTGGTGAGAGTGTGGTGGCGGGTGAAAGGGGGTAAATACAAACCCTTTCAGCCGACCTAGGCCACGGGAGCCCACAATGAGCATCACAGGTTCAACGTGATCGACGATGTCTGCCAGGCGTAAATGCGCTTCTTTCGCTGAAACCTTAATCAGACATACCTAGAATCATGTGCCTAGCGTTCTTTGCATGCCAAGCTTGGCAAGAAATCGTAACATTTAACCGCGTCCGCTGAAGAAGACTGGTCGCTTGGCGACACAGGATATAAGCGAGGCCTTGCCGCTGAAGGGAACATGCCTGTCAAAAGAGCACTAAAACAGGATGGCGATAGCCACGCACTTCTTGCTGGGAACGAAGTTTGGTTGGGCGTTCCCCAGCGGCCGCAGAAGGTGGATCGACTGTTAATTTACCTGTCAGTCGAGCGTGGAGAAGGGACAGATCTGGAAGGAACAAATTAATTTCCTTTGCTTTCATTCTCGGAAATCGTAACAATCAGCCTGGCCCTGAAATCAGTAAATGGATCATTGCCATCAGAGAATGTAGCGCGCACATTTCATCGCCATCCCTGAGGACGGTTCCTATTCCCCATTCGACGGCGTACCGGCTTTCGTCACTCAGATCGCTCGCGATCACATATCTCCGGGGACGGCGACCATTCCCCCTGAGAGCGCGCGCTGGATCTCCATGGGTGAGAGAAATCGTACACCTGTCGCGCTGGAATACAGGCCGCCCTGTCTGCAACGGAAGCGGATCAGGGCGATTAGATTTGCGGCGGCGTGGATTCCGCGGGCTCGTATGGTTGAGAGTGGTGGGGAAGTACGGTTCGAGTGGCACAACAACATTCTGACCTTCGCCTAGTGGGTCAGCTATCTCGAGGGGGTCCGGCTCAGTGACCTCGGCTGCGACGAGGGCATTGCGCTCAGTATTGGCTTCGGTGACCGGGTCGAACTGGTCATTGTCGGACCACTCTTCTTCCGAATCGCTCCCGTTGTCCGAGAAGCCCAAATCGTCATCCGAAGCGTACGCGCTGCGCGGGCGTCCCCGAGTGGAGTCGGTGTCAGATTCGGCGTCAGACTGGGCGAGTGCGCCGACACTCGGGGAAGGATCGCGCGGGCGAGAGCGGCGGAAATGGAAGGGGGACATGCTTCGGGAGCGCAAAATGGAGGTAGAATCATCTTGGCCAGCGCGGGAAGCATTGGAAGAAGACCGGGCCCGCTGGGTGCTTTCCTCCTTGGCCTTTGACTGCGAGCGACCTCGGCTGTCTTCGGCGTTGCTACGGGAGAGGGAAAAGGTCGAAAGACCTCCCATCATCGAGCCAAATGACATGCGCCCGAACGAGCCGGATGTACGGGGGGAGGTTGTGTCTGGGGTGGCACTAGCCTTGGTTGGGTCAGTCGTACGCTCGAGACCGTTAGAGTCTGTCTGTTGCTTTGTTAGTACGTTTGAAGAAGACCATCTGGAAAATAGGGGGGTTGTGGGTCGGGAAGAAGCGGGGGAGGAGTTTTCCGAGATGGAGTTGGTGCGGGATGGCGGAGCGGGTGCTGGCTGTTGGGACGCCGAGACAGAAGACGGAAGGCTGGCAGCGGAAGAAGAGAGGGAATGGCTGGCATAGGACGAAAGAGCGACTCCCTCTTGAGGGGAGACGAGGGCAGACGCGACCTGGTCTTTGTCCTTGTCTTTGGAGCCACCCCCGTAGACAGACTTCCAGCTGATTCTTCGAGAACTTGGCGGTCGTTGACGTTCCACCATTCAAAAAGGGAGGGAACAATAGAAAACAAGGTAAAGGTACGGTGGCTCACCTGAGGGTTGATGAGATACGAGGGGAGCTGTTAGGCGTTTTGGAATCAGTCTTGGCAACAACGGAGTAGTTAGCGCGGACTCGGAGAACACCGTGACCTACTATTTCAGAACTTGCCAAGGCATGCATATTCTCAGTGCTTAACTCTCTCTTCAGGCTTCCCTCAACTCTCTTCCAAGTATGCCAAGTACGAGTTAAAGTGAATGGTAAAAAAACGGAACCTTTTATTGCCAAGTTCCACCCAACGACGGACCAACACAATTTATTTATTGGTCACTACGTGACTACGGGCCAAACCGGGAACCTTCGTGTGACCTATCCTATGAACCCCCGAATATTTCCTTCATGAATGCGTCCGAATTTGGTGGACGCCCGAGGAATTCCTAAATAGTGATCATCAGCCTTGCTATCGCTGTATGCGATCATCTCTCGATTACCTCAAGTGAGTCTAGCTCTTCCCGACTACCACCGGGTTGCAAGATACTCTTCCGGTAACGATCTCCGCGTGCAGGGTCGAGAGGATCGCTCTTGAAGACCGTCGAATACATGTCCGCCGCAAAAACTAGAGAATAGGTGTACCTGTTCGTTTCGTCTTCTGTAAGTGATAGAGAAAAATGTACAGGGCTTCGAGACGCACCCATAGTAGCCCGCATCGTATCCACCAACGATATGTCCGAACGACCCCTGGCCCGCACTACGCTTACCACCTTTCACCAGCGAAACTCGCTCCCGCAGATCATTCCAAAGTGCTGTCGCATCTTGTTTATCTAGGCGAATCGTCCGTGCTAAGTCCAAAAAAGGCAAGTCAGGACAGGCTTACCCTTGTGGGTATGCACCTGGAGATCGAACCGAGCAAAGAAAAGCTGCCGTAAGTAAAAGAGACCGACGTTGACGTAGCGACTTGGGACATTTGGACGTGAGTACAGAGTGAGAGAACAACAACTTTGCCAGCACACCTCTGAACAATCTTTTCAATCAATTCTGCCGAAAGCGCCTCATTTGTTTTGTAATGCCTCGACATTTTTTCTAAGACTCTGGGTTCCCAGCACCTGTCGAGCCGTCAAAATCAGGGTACGGTCGTAATATGGGTGTCATGAGACGCACCAATTCTCCAGCATCTGCGAGGGCGCCTCCACGAAGTCGCGCGCGACCCTCGTCCCATGAAAGCGCGAAAACTGTGTACGGCTCAACAAGCCGTGGAAGACGTGACCCATTTCGTGGAAGAACGTGACAACGTCATCGTGACGCATCAGTGCTGGACGATCAGGAGTAGGTTTTGCCAGGTTGGCGACCATCGCGGCCAGAGGATACGCGTGCTTGCCATCCGGAAGTGTGTATCCAGGTAGCAAGCCCCAGACAGCTGCATGGCTGTACTTGGATGCTAATCGCGCTGTAAGCTCGGCACACGGATGGTGGGAAGAATGCATAGACACAAGGCGACGCACCACGTGGGAAGAGGTCAAGGTAGCAATATCCTACAAAGCCCGATTCATCCTTGGCATCAGCAGCCCAGACGGCAAACATCTGCGCGTCTGGGTGCCACAGACTCGCGTCTTTGACCTCTTGGAATCGCACACCAAGCAAGTTCTGGTAAATCTCCAGAATTGCCGGAACGACCACAGATACCGGGAAGTACTCCTTTACGAGCGCGTCATCGAGGGAAAGGGTTTTCTCGACGTAAAGCCGGTCATAATAACGGTAATCCCATATATAGAATTCGCCGTCGAAAGGCTCCCCTCTGGCCTTGAGTTCATCAGCTTTGAGTTTAAGGAGAGTTTCGCGCTCCAGAGCGCCTAAAGGGCGCAGTCTTTGCTCGAGGTCAGTCAAAAACTGTAAACGTTGGTCAGCAACGTCGTCAAATCACGATATGTTGGACGGGCCTTCTCGACGTTATCTCCACTCTTAACCATTTTAATCTCCGTCACATAGTCGGCCCAAGTCTTATACCCCAGCAGGGCGGCGATATTCCGGCGCAGCTCGAGCGCACGGTCAAGGAGCGGGGCATTCAGTTCTAGACGAGCCTCGAAGCTTTCATATGCTCGCCGACGCGTCTCCGCACTTTGCGCATACTTGAACTGCGAAGACTTCATGAAGCGTACATCACCAGAGAAACCCCGTCTCATACATACCAGGGGGAATATATCCGGGGTTTTATGTGTCACGTCGTACAGCTCCTTGTCACCCTCTGTACGCTTCACATACCCAGAGATTACATCTTGGGGAACCCCTTCGAGCTCTTTGAGGGTGAAGCTAACGAACCCCTGGGGACAGTGGGTGATGCTTATCCTCAAGATCATTTACTGTTTCAACATACGTTCTCCTCGTTGAAGTTTTTCTGTATCCTGTCAATGAGATTGGCGTTCATGGGCTGATACATTGAACACACTGACGCTGAACTCCAGACAGACTTGTGACAACTCTTTTCTCCATTCTTTGAGCCGTTCGCGATCCGCCTCGGGGAGTGCGAGCCCAGAGCGCGCGCCGTCTAGAACCAGCTTGTCGACTAGACGCTGTTCCTCCGGATTGAGCTTCTTTCCAGATGATTCGATATTCTTCTGCGCCGCCATTTTGGCGTTGTAGACATCAATACGCATCGATGACTCCACCTCGAAATCTCGGATGAGTTGCTCCGCCTCATTGGACGCATCACGCAGTTCTTTCAACGGGGAGACATTCTGATAGAATGAGAGTGGCTCTGTGGTCGTTTCGAAGTCTGCCTCGCTGCGTGCAAGCGCGGACTAGGACCGCAGTATCAGGAAAGGGTTCACGTGTAGACATGACTCTCTTACAAAAACCTGTGCTTTGTGAGGGAAGATCACGATCACGTAGGCGTTGCACTCACGGTGTCGAAATTACATTCTGGGACGGGAAGCTTGGCTACCTGATCCTGAACCCCGCGATCTTTCTCGATAGCCGCCTTGGTCAACCTGAGTACATCTTCGGGTGTGTGCGTCCACTCGGGGGGAGGTTGCGGAGGCGTGAGGTTGGCCATGTGGGATGTAAATAACGAGGAAGTATCGAATATACCGGATAAGGTCGACGTTCCAGAGAAGAAGCGTATGGCAGTTTTGCACCCGGGGACGGAACAGTGCGTGGGCGTGACGCGAACACCATATCTAGCAATCGATCTGAAGGCAGCCCACGGATCCCACCGTGTTGAGAGGCTCACGGCAAGGAGGCCGCAGCCCAAACTGAAGGACGCTATTCGTCGAGATTGTCGCGTGACTGCATACATCATCGAAAGAACTTGCAAGACCCGGTCCACGTGCTAGGATACTCTCAGCACACAACTCGGGGCTCGTGATCATTCAACCATCAACCAACGACTACCACCTAGAAATTGGACTTTCTGGGCTCATCTCTCTCGCTGGGTCGAGTTTTCTCTGCTTTGTCCGTGCTTTCGTATCCACTGGCAGTGCGGGCACTTATCCACCTCCATCTTCGCTTTCCAACGTTCCGATACGCAAGCTTACACTAGAATTCCGTATGTCAGGGAAGCTGGGTACCTTTTCAGAGAAAAAAGCTCGAGGCAGGGTTCAGTCCAGCTGCAAATTCTCAACGATCAAAAGACTTCCTTTGGCGGATATTACCAACATCCTCGATAGCACATCAGGACTGCACGCCGAAGTCTCGTTCCCGCCGCTTCAACCCCCCACTCTGAGTGAAATGGCTATGGATCGCGAGAACGCCTCAAGAAACTCTGATGCCGCAGAGGCCCGCGGTCGCTTGCCTGAGGCTCTGGCCCTTTTCAAGAACCGGCCGCCAGTTCAGCCTTTCCTGCCTCCTTCGTCTTCGCACTCTGCGATGACATCTCCGCTTCACGATGCAGGTAGCTCATCTCGTGTTAAGTCTATCTCTGGGGTTCCTCCTGTCCCTCTGCCTAGCTCGCTTTCGCACCTCAGGGCCGCATCACGTGAGCCTAAGTCATCTCGACGACGTGCTTCCTCAGGCGCCTACCCTCAACGTCCCTATGATGCTGATCCTTGTGCTGGTCACTCTGTCAACTCTGCTTTGCCTCACTCCCCTACAGTTGAGCGTCCTCTTTCGTCATCACCCCCCGGAGCATCTACGCGAGAGCCGTTGTCGACATCTCTCCTCCCTCCGAAGACCCACAAACTAGTCCATGGCCAATTAGTTATCCTTCCTTCTCGTTCTGTTCTCGTAGATTTTCGCGAAGGAGAAAGAAGGAAAGGGGGGAAAGGTGATGAAGTAATGGTAGTAAGTCCTAATGGCGATCAGGTAAACTGTTATCTCCGCGATGAGCGACCTTTACTCAGAAAGATCAAGATTCGTTTGTTTAGTGCCCCTCACCTCAGTACTCCTTGTTGCCTTGCAGAACCTATCGTAACTCATTCGTTGAATGAGCTGCCAGCGGACCGGTACAAACTATACGAGCAAGCCAAGAAGGTTATCGAACACATAAAAAGGAACGTCCCCAAGGTACTTTTTTCCTGCTATACATACAGTTGGAGCGTAAACCGGATTGAGCACGATTCACCAGTTTGTCATGTACGAAGACACGTTTGTATGCACCCTCATGGCAAACGAGCCTCGAGCCGACCTCGAAGTTAGAACAAGTTCCCGATTGACAACTACAGCCATCTCTGCGGAAACGGCAATAGCTATTAGAATTCGATTCTCGCGCAAACTACGAACGATGCAATTTTTCTCCAATGGGCCAAGACAGTACAAGAAAAGCATGTTCTGCAGTGCGCGTGGTGTACCTACGGATGCGGGAGACTGGGCGTCGCTGTCAAGCCATGAGAAGGAATGCCTGGCAGCTCTTCTTGACTTCTTGCACACAGTAGAGGCGGTTGAAGGGTTACCTCGCGACTCCTCAGAGCCGTTGGTTACTGCCGCAACGGAGCGGCCATCCAAGCAACTGACTAAACGAGAAACCGCACACTCCGTCGCGTCTACGGCCGTCTCTCGCCTGGAAGGCGAAGTATCTCCCTTCAAGGAGAGCCTCCCAAAATCAATGACACCCGCAACTTCATCTCCTTCGACCGTGGCGCCGCCTTCCAGTCGGTCAATCCAAGTCGCCGTCAGTCCTCGACCGCGGTTCCCTTCCGCCTTGCCGCGTGCAACTAGTGACACATTCAGGAAGGCGAGTAGCACCGCCGTCAGCGAGCCACCACCACCAGGAGGCTCGCCATCGTCGCTTGCCGATCGCGCGCAGAGCATAGGACCTCTGCGCGACGTAGTTGGGCCGCGCCTACAGACCCGTTTTATGCCAGGTGTTGGGTGGTGCGTGCGCTCCGGCGGTGCGCGCTACCGCATCATGTTTACCGATGGCGTCGCGCTCGGGGTTGACGTGGATGAAGAATGGGTCGAGATGGTTGAGGGTGATGGCTCGGTCGCTAGGTCGTACTTTCCCCCCCCAACGTCTTTCTGATGACGAAACTGACGAATGGTCGCACAGATATACTGTGCGCGACTGCAGCACGAGTCGGAAAGTTGGTGATCGTATGAAGGTGTTTCGAGAGTTTCTCCCCTTATTTGATGACTCAGACTGTTGAATTTGTTTCGAGTTGTAATTGATTAATTCGAGCGGCTCCACTATAGCGTGGGCTGTGATCATAGATAGGGTGCCAGGCACCATTTGAGACAGGGAGTGGAAAGAATTCTCGACAGAGCAGGGCGGTACATTCGCGTAATACAGGGTCACATACAGACAGGCCATAACACATTAGAGAATACCAAAGAAAAGTAGGGTGGACCCGGTGGGTACAGAACGTGTAATACCAGTAACATAGGGAGCAGCCATAACCGAGGAGAATATCGAAGCGAAGTAGAATGGACAAAGTACACATGTAATACTAGATGGTCGGCGCAAACCGAGAAACATCCGAGTCAGAGAACCAAGTACAATAACAGAAAACTTCTTTAGTTTGTAGATGTCCATAATGTCGATGACTACTTTGGTATCAGTCATACAGGCTCGAAATCGCTTGACTGAGCGACTCACCCTATGCTACCCAACATTCCTGTTCTTGATCAAGCTCCATAGTGGACGAAGTTCACCCACCGTTCGAGCGAAACACCCTTCTCCGTCCTCAGTTTCTGGGTCGCGTGCCGGAGTGCCCTTGCTGACTTCTCATAGCTGGCAACTTGCGCGCCCGGAGCAAACATCTTGCTATAGAAGTGCTCTGAAAGGTCCTTCCCATCTTCATCAGCCATCGCCCACATCGTCCCAATCACGCTCCTAAACCCACTAAACTGCATCGCAGCAGTCAGATGGAGCACCTCGTCCGGCGTACCATCCTCTGCTAGTTCCGCAGTATGGCAGGCTGCTAGGAAGGCAAGTTCTGCAGTGGGAAGGTGAGACTTGGCAATGCGAAGGAGTGTGAGGTGGGTGTTGTGCTGGAGAAGAAAGGATGACTCGAAAGGCCGACCCAGTTGCAGCATGCCGTGGCATGCAAAATGCACCCACGGGTGCATCGGAAGGCGAGCAATCACGTTTTCAGGTGTCGCTGCTTCCCCTGCGATCCTTGTCACAGAACCACTGCCAACCAAAGATTCGATATTGCGTGTTTCTGAGTCCACTCCGGGAAGGGTTTCGTCTGGCTGTCCGACGATGAGTAACGATCGCTGCCCACTTGCAGATCCCGATAAGTTGTGGGACCTCGACGCTATCAATGCTGAGAGGCTTGGTGTGTATGAACACACGTAAATGTCACAAAGGTATCGTTTGACATTGATGTGGGAAGATATTGGTCCTGCAGCGTGAATCGGAAGGGAGGCCGACACAGAAGTTGGACACAACCAGATTCGGGACTGTTCTGGAATTCCTAGCTCCATTAACCGCTTGGCAACAGGCTGACCCACCAACTCGGACAGTTCCTCCAGGGTCTGTCGCAATACACGATCATATTTTTTTGACTCCAAGCGGTGAGTCTTCCGCGTTTCTGACAGCTGATGGGCGAGATTTGTAACCCTATCAAAGAAATTCGTCGGAGTAGGGATATGAACAACTGGCTGGTTGGAGCGGACGATGAGAATATCGGAACGATATCGGGAGAGGTTGATGATGACCACTGGACCTCCTATTGCCGCGGTTTGGAGGCGACGAAAAGGGACGGGTCTCCAGAAGTTCTCGAATCCTGGTAATGCTTGGATCCGCAAGACAACATTTTCCAGTTCCCCTGAGAGCCTGCGTTTCTCCGCCAAGTCACGAGGGAACGTGTCCTTTCTCCCAATCGTGACATCATCGTCATCCGTACCAGCTGGTGTTTGCACGAAATCACGAACATCAGTTGTAGTGATTATTGCCTCCAATGCTTGACTGATTTCTGTGAATTCATCTGCTAGAGATTTGTCGACTCCGCGGAGGTGATCGAGTGGGGTGCGAAGGCTGCGCATGCCGGACCACAGCAGCGCTCTCCCTTGTTCGAGCATCTCAATGGCTTCCTCATAGACACGGGACTCGATCGCGTATGACGCGGCGTCCATTGGAATACTCCGAATGTTTCGGCCACTGATATATTCGTGCCGAGTTTGTACTGTGGGGCCTAAGTCTATCGCACGCTGCAGTAAGGAGAGTGCCTTGCGGTATGCAGTCAGAGCTGAGGAGTGTCGTGTGGAGTGCATGATGACTGTCCAGTTTCTAGCTGCTTTCAGTCTATCACGTGCACTAGAGAATGGGTATTCGACGGCAGATCGATGCAAAGTAACGGACTCCTCGAGATGTTCTGCATCGCCGGTCCAGGAAAAAATAAGGCCCAAGTGACAGGCAAAGTTAGAGAGCATGTAGGAGACAGCTGGATGTCCTTCGGGCATTAAAGAAATGGAAGTTCGGTAGTGTTTGATTGCGTCGGCGATATCTTTATCTGTGCCACGGTGCCTAAAGCGGTAAAGCAGGCTCCTCGCAAGAAGGTGAAGAATGCGTTGTGAAAGGGGATGTCCAGATTTGACTAATTTCGAAGCTTCGTAAAGATGTTCAATTGGCTCGTCGATGTAACCCATATCACTGGTCCATTCATATTGCATTTGAAGACTGGTTGAGAGGTTATGTAGCATCTGCGGACGCATTCGGTGCCCTGGAGGTGTGAGAGCTAAACTTTCACGTTCAAGGTTAATCGTTTCCTCTAAATCTTCCATTCTACGTGTCCGAAGGCAGCGCGCTTGCATGGCGTGGGCGAGTCCACCCAAAGATAGTTGTCGACGTGGGTGACACCGGGGACAGAGGCGAAGAGCGGCACGATAAAGCGAAATTGCCTCCTCCAAACAGTCCATGCGACCAAAGTTTTCGAAGCGACTGATGAGTGAAGACCCAAGGTTCCTCAGGAGTTGGTCCTTCCTCTCGTGGTCCGGAGGACACAAAAGGAGGGCCTCACGGTACCGAGTGATTGCTTTCTCAAGATCTTCCTCGTCGTCTGTTTGCCCGAAGCGGGTATGGTAGACGCAAGCAAGGTTCATGAGAACCCACATTCGGTCGGAGTCTTCCTTGTCCAGGAGGTCAAGCGACTGTTGACATAGCGTGGCGGCGTCCTGAACATCATTCAGGTCACCGCTCCATTCAAAGCGTGACCTCAACGCCTCTGCAAGGTTGTTGAGACACAAAAAGCGCGATGGATGGTCCAGTGGACAAGATGTGAGCACTGCACGATAGTGGCTGATAGCCTCGGTGAGATCTTCTGACTCGCCAGTTTGGTCATATTTGCTTTTCCAAGCATTTGCTAGATTGTTTGCGGTGAGGCAAAAATAATCTGTGCCCGGAGGGACCATGGTGATGGCATGTCGAAGCAACGAGATCGCATCCTCAATGTCCTTCGGTCGCCCTCCAACTTCGAATCTATCGCAGAGGGCATCGGCAAGGACATTGAGGACATTGAGGCGATCGATGCCGGCGATCCCTAGCAGGAGGTTGGAGAGGTGACGAAAGTATGAGATAATGTGGTCAAGGTCTTCCCTCGTTCCGAAGTCTTTGAAACGAGTGAGTAATGCGCGCGTCAGGTTGTCAAAAGTCTTAATGTTCCGGAGGGGATGATCTAATCCACGCAAAAGCGCCTCGGCGTATCCCACGATAGCTTGGTCAAGGTCTACCTTCTGTCGAGTCGTCTTGTAGCGGGACATGTGGTAAATCGCAATATTGTGGGCAACCGCAGCGCGAGCCGGATGACGGAAAGGGAATGTAGGTGCTAGAGTCTGCCATTGTTTAAGTTGTGAGTTGACATTGTCTAATGAATCAAACGGTTGGATCGAAAATTGGGATTTTGAGGATTTCTGCGCCCCATGATTGACGTTGAGGGCCATTGTGGAGAGCAGCCTCAGGGCCCGTTCGGTAGCTCCGGTTTCGAAACCGGGTCCGCCAAATCGACGTCCGAATTCGGCAAATCAGCTGTTTTCGAAATCGGGGCGGTCGATTTGGCAGGCGCCAGCTTCGAAACCGGAGCTACGCCCTCAGACTCCGAGTGGCCGAATCGTCACGAGCTCGCGATCTTGGGAACGCTGGCCGCGGCGTCAACAAGAAACAACAACTGAACAGCAACGGGCCCATGTCACAGGCAGAGCCCTCCATTGCCATATAGCAGAAGCATTCAACCAGTTCTCTCAAGCGACTGTCTCTGCAGTGTGCCGGAATATACCTTCCTCACAACTCTCCTGTTCACTCATTTCAGCTCCGTGCTTACGAACAGGGAACGCGTGCAAGATTAAATCAAACTGACGATGATCTGCGTGCCCTGCGGCGCGAGCGTGACGATGCGCTTAGAGATCTCAATGTTAGCAAAGACCAAATACGAGCATGGGTGGCAGAGGTGGACAAGTGAAAGTCAGAGGCGTGTCCTCTGTTATGTATCTCCTTTCGTTCTGTGCTTACGCTTGCATTCACGGCAGGCGGATAGAGGGTTGATCGTGGTGAGTGCCCGAGTTTACAAATTTCCAACCGATCCGCGCATTTGATGCTGCATACTCACCAAGCTGAGTTGGTCGCACAGCTCCGGCAGGAAGCTCAGCAATAGAAAGATCTGCGCCTAGAGCAGACATTACGCGGAGAGACCAAGGCCTAGAAAGACCAATTCCGGGCTCCTTGAACTGCTACCACCACCATGGTACGGATTCCCACGGTATCAGCCGGGGCAAGGATTGATGAGGAACGTCCTCGCCATCGCCGAACACCATCGGCCCCCCCTACGAGTCATACCAACTCACACCGTCCCATCATGGACACCCGCCCACCAGCGACACTACTATATACCATACAACCCATGTACCTTACCAAACCCCCTGTGAAATATAGACTACTAAGACCTCCACGACTGCATCCCCGCAAACCTACTGACCCACCCACGGCACCAACTCCTTGACGCCCCGGCACCATGACTGCTGACCCCACCAGAACAACTAAATCCTAACCCACCACAATGCCACCAAAGTACCTGACAGGACCAGCGATGAAAGACCACCCACGCAAGCGCATCGACAAAGGCGCTGACCCTGAATACCCTCCATTGTTCAATGCCACACGCACATACACACACACGTACACGGACCCGTGCCCCCCCTCACCGGGTCCGACCTCCGTATCATCGCCATCGAACACCGTCAACCACCCCTACCAATCCGCTGGCACATCTGCCCCGCTCATCGTGATACCTGTCAGCTAACTATTATATACCATACAACCCATGTACCCTACCAAGCCCCTTGTGAAATACAGACTGTTTAAACCCTCATGAACGCATCCCCCACCAACCCACTGACCTGCACCAACTCCCTGACACCCCGGCACAACCAAGACCTCTCCCTACCACTGTGGCATATGCCACCACATCGATCACCCGAGGGGCCTATGCCCCCTCCCAACGATACCAGGATGGAACGGACCTGGAACCCGTCCCACCAGCACCAACCGACGCGGCAGAGGCGGTAAAGCGCGCAAGGGGATATTACCCGTACAACACCGACTAGAATCCTGCGATACCCAAATACCATACATCTACTCCCCAATTGTGACCTACGGCCTGTCTATGCGTACATAGGTCACGCCAAACCCTTAATCAGACTGCGGATGAACACCCGGTCAAATGACCGCCACAATTAGCATAAAATTAATATCAAATACACCACAGGTGGCTCAGCACCATCAATGCAAGACCCACCAACGATAAAATAATCGCCACGGGGATCAAGCGTGGCAAGAGAACTATCCAGAAAGCCAAAGATACCTGGGAACATGTCCTAAGGAACCAAATGGACCTCCCTGATGACTGGATCACCAGTCGCGAGGTTTTAGTGGGTAGGAGGGCACGGCGCGCCCAGCCCTAACGGACACGTGACCTGAGCCCCACACTATCCCCCAACCGGGGATGTGCGTAAATGCATTTCACCTCTCCCGGACATCGCTCCGGCTCCAGCGTGTTAGGTTAGGATTGATCCTGGTTATCTCCCCTGCCAAACAATTATTTTCGGTAGACAGCGGTACATAGCTAACTACGAAAATAAAACGCTTTCCAAAAAAAAAAAAAAGAAAGACCAATTCCTTCGAATCGACGCAGAGCACACAAGCCTCCTCAACCAGTTATCTTTACAGGTACGCTGGCTTAACAATATATCCCTGTGCAACATCGCTACCCTGATCTGGTCCGTTCAACCATAGGCTACACTTGCACACACTCCAGAGCGAGTCCCAATCCCGACGGTCAACCCGTCTGCCACGTCATCCTTCACGGAGCATGCCTTTGCATCATCAGCTGCAAGCACCGGGATCCTCACCCACGAAGGGACCACCACCACCTCGTGTGGTCCGCCGTGTTCAGACGGTAATTGGGGTCCCCGTGGAAGAGGAAGAGGCGGGAGAAGAGTGTTTGATCTGGACGCGGAGTGGCTGCCGGACGCTGGCGTCCTACACCCTACATCAATGCCCACCTGCAGTTACGGCCCGGAACGGCGCAAGTCCAGTGCTGGCTCACATCATAGAAGCGAGGCGCGCCGTCGGATTGTGTTGATGGATGGGAAGAAACACCTTCGGATGAGGACAATGGCGGGGAATCCGTGGACGGAGAGGGGGTTGGGAACGCGATGGGTACGCTCACAGCGCGTGGGAAGGCTGTGTAATGGGACCGAAGACGCATCTGCCACGAGCCAGATGAGGAGGACAATGGGTTGATGATGTATGCCAACTTGAAGGCGCTTCCCCATCCCCCCTCGCCTCACGTCATCACCCTTCTTGACGCCATCGAATTAGGATGATCTACCTCCTGCCAAGGTTCGGGGCTACTTCAGAATAGAAGGATACTTGAACACATTACCTGATTCGTGGAGAAATCGAAATCGCTTGTAGGGAAACCGTTGCGACCACCTGACGACTTTTGCTTTGAAGGAGCTGAAAGGATGCAGGTTGCAGGTGTATATTATCCAGCCGTGCGGCTGGAAAGAACGCGATAAGAAAACTACTCAGGCTGTCTATTCACGGAGGCATGTCGGTGCTCACAAGTCCGAGTCCATCGGATCGCGCTGAACAGATTTATTGATCCTCGGATACTGAAGCGATCGCTGGTCCATGGAGTAGTAGTAGAACTAAAAGGTGTCTGCAACGGTGTTTCATAGCGGCAGTCAACTTGATCCTCTCGACGACGACTTAATTCGATCAAGGATCATGACAGTCCCTCCAAGCGTGCCCCAAATGTCCTTGATACGTGCTTATCAACAGACTCTATGGATGCCATTGCCAACGATTGGGCTGGGAAGCCGACTTTCAAAGGGACTAGAATCCTGCCCAGACAAGTATCTCAAGGTCGACTATGGTCATGCTGTCGTGGCTGGTACCAGCTGGGCGGACAAACTGTTGAGTGGATCATACATACAGCCCCGTGTTCTGAGTATTTACCCACTGGCATAGCTGGATCTGAGGCGAAGCACTGTATGGTACATACAGTTCAATCTCGACAGTCTCGTGTGCCACATGCCACAATGACGTTTTCAACACAGCTTTTACGAACGGCTATTCCACTGATAAACTTTTCTTTGTGGGCAACCGTTACACTAACCCTCCCCGGGTCCCATAATTGGCTGACCGTTAATACAGTTCGATTATGAATGGGTAGCTGTCCTTGAGACGACGAAGCGAGGGAAGTGGCTGAAAAACTCTACTTGACGGACCATGTGGACAACTGGTCGACGCCGTGGCTTGTGATCCACAGCAGCAAGGATTATTGTTTACCCCAGACGGACGGGATTGGCGTGTTCCATACGCTGAAGCAATGTGCACATCTTCCCATCCCGTGGTTTGACCAAATGGTATTGATGACGATAGTACGCGAGGCAAAGGGAGGTGATCTTCCCTGGTGAGAACCACCGGGTTTGAACAAGAATAATAGGCAAGTTCACAGTACTATATGACGCTCGTGATGATAACCTGTCTTTGTTTCAGCTCGAAGTGACATTATGAAGTCCTCAGGCGATCATGATTTGACTGTTTATAGATGTAGACATAGAAGTAGTAGTATAGACAAAGAATCAAGCTGTAAAAGATACAAGACGTGAAATATCTAGCATGGCGAACTAAGATTTTCCAGCTAGAAGTGGATGGCATTTGTTGTGTTCTTGACACGAGGTATTTGGAACTGGTGTGAAGGTGAGACGAGTAGAGCAATAGTTACGGTACAAGGCAAGCTTTGAGGCGAGGCGTGGAAGGAATTTTCGAGACAGCATGGCGATACATTCGCGTAATGCAAGCCACATACAGACAGGTTATAACTAACATGTAGAAAAGTAGTATGGACTCTGTGCTCAGTGACTACAGAACGTGTAATACCGGTAATGTAGAGACGTGCCATAACCAAGGAGGAGAATATCGAAGCAAAAAGTGGAATGGACAGAGTAGGTACACGTGTAATGCCCGATGGTCAGCCGCGCAAACCGAGCAACATCCGAGTCAGAGAATCGAGTACAATAACAGAAAACTTCGTTAGTTTGTGGGTGTCCACAATGTCGATGACTACTTCGGCATCAGTCATACAGGCTCGAAATCGCTTGACGAAGCAACTCACCCAACATTCCTGTTCTTGATCAAGCTCCATAGTGGACGAAGTTCACCCACCGTTCAAGCGAAATACCCTTCGTCCTCAGTTTCTGAGTCGCGTGTCGCAGTGCCCTTGCTGACTTCTCATAGCTGGCACTTTGCACGCCCGGAGCAAACATCTTGCTATAGAAGTGCTCTGAAAGATCCTTCCCATCTTCATCCACCATCGCCCACATCGTCCCAATCACGCTCCTAAACCCACTAAACTGCATCGCAGCAGTCAGATGGAGCACCTCGTCCGGCGTACCATCCTCTGCTAGTTCCGCAGTATGGCAGGCAGCTAGGAATGCAAGTTCTGCAGTGGGAAGGTGAGACTTGGCAATGCGAAGGAGTGTGAGGTGGGCGTTGTGCTGGAGAAGAAAGGATGACTCGAAAGGCCGACCCGGTTGCAGCATGCCGTGGCACGCAAAATGCACCCAGGGATGCATCGGAAGGTGAGCGATCACGTTTTCAGGTGTCGCTGTTTCCCCTGCGATCCTTGTCACAGAACCGCTGCCAACCAAAAATTCGATATTGCGCGTTTCTGAGTCCACTCCGGGAAGGGTTTCGTCTGGCTGTCCGACGATGAGTAATGATGGCTTCCCACTCGCAGATCCCATTGGGTTGCGGGACCTCGACGCTATCAACGCTGAGAGGCTTGGTGTGTATGAACACACGTAAATGTCACAAAGGTATCGTTTGACATTGGTGTGCAAAGATATTGGTCCTGCAGCGTGGATCGGAAGGGAGGCCAACACAGAAGTTGGACACAACCAGATTCGGGACTGTTCTGGAATCCCAAGCTCCATTAACCTCTCGGCAACAGGCTGACCCACCAACTCGGACAGTTCCTCCAGGGTCTGTCGCAATACACGATCATATTTTTTTGACTCCAAACGGTGAGTCTTCCGCGTTTCTGACAGCTGATGGGCGAGATTTGTAACCCTATCAAAGAAGTTCGTTGGAGTAGGGATATGAACAACTGGGTGGTTGGAGCGGACGATGAGAATGTCGGAATGATATCCGGAGAGATTAATGATGACCACTGGACCTCCTATAGCGGCAGTTTGGAGGTGACGAAAAGGGACGGGTCTCCAGAAGTTCTCGAATCCTGGTAATGCTTGAATCCGCAAGACAACCTTATCCAGTTCCTCTGAGAGCCTGCGCTTCTCTGCCAAGTCACGAGCGAACGTGTCCTTTCTTCCAGTCGTGGCATCATCGTCATCTGCACCAGCTGGAGTCTGTACGAAGTCACGAACATGGGCTGTGGTGATTATTGCTTCCAATGCTTGACTGATTTTTGTGAATTCATCTGCTAGAGATTTGTCAACTTCGTGGAGGTGATCGAGTGGGGTGCGAAGGCTGCGCATGCCGGACCACAGCACTGCTCTCCCTTGTTCGAGCATCTCAATGGCTTCCTCATAGGCACGGGACTCGATAGCATATGATGCGGCATTCATTGAAAGACTCCGAAGGGGCTCAATGTCTCGGCCACTGATATATTCGTGCCGAGTTTGTACTGTGGGACCTAGATCTATCGCACGCTGCAATAAGGAGAGGGCCTTGCGGTATGCAGTCAGAGCTGAGGAGTGTCGTGTGGCGTGCGCGGTGACCGTCCAGTTACCAGCTGCTATCAGTCTATCACGCACACTAGAGAATGGGTATTCGACGGCAGATCGATGCAAAGAAATGGACTCCTCGAGGTGTTCTGCATCGCCAGTCCGGGAAAAAATCAAGTTCAGGGCCTCGCCAAAGTAAGTGAGCATGGGGCAGACGTCTGGATGACCTTCGGGGATTAAGGAAACGGAAGTTCGGTAGTGTTTGATTGCGTCGGCGATATCTTTATCTGCGCCACAGTGCCTAAAGCGGTAAAACAGGTTCCTCGCAAGAAGGTGAAGAATGCGTAGCGAAAGGGGATGTCCAGATTTGACTAATTTCGAAGCTTCATAAAGATGTTCAATTCCCTCTTCGATGAAATCAATGTCACCGGTCCATTCATACTGTTTTTGAAGACTGATTGAGAGGTTAAATAGCATCTGCGGACGCATTGGGTGCCCTGGAGGTGTGAGAGCTAAACTTTCACGTTCAAGGTTAATCGATTCCTCCAAATCTTCCATTCTACCTGTCCGAAGGCAGCGCGAATACATGGCGTTGGCGAGTCCATACAAGGATAGTTGTCGACGTGGGTGACCCTGGGGACAGAGGCAAAGAGCGGCACGATAAAGCGAAATTGCCTCCTCCAAACAGTCCATGCGACCAAAGATTTGGAAGCGACTGATGAGTGAAAACCCAAGGTTGATCAGGAGTGTGTCCTTGCTCTCGTGGTCCGGAGGACACAAAAGGAGGACCTCACGATACCGACTGATTGCTTTCTCGAGATCTTCCGAGTCATGTGTCTGCCTGAAGCGGGTATGATAGACACTAGCAAGGTTCATGAGGACCCACATTCGGTTGGGGTGTTCCTTGTCTAGCAGGTCAAGCGACTCTTGAAATAGCGTAGCGGCGTCCTCAGCATCATTCAGGTCACCGCTCCGTTCAAATCGTGACGTCAACGCCTCCGCAAGGTTGTTGAGGTAGGAAGGACGCGATGGATAGTCCAGCGGACAGGAGGTGAGCACTGCACGATAGTGGTTGATAGCCTCGGTGAGATCTTCTGACTCGTCAGTTTGTGCATGTTTTTTTTTCCAAGCATCTGCGAGCATGCTTGCGAAGAGGATGAAGCGACAATCATCTGTGCCTGGAGGGACCATGGTGATGACATGTCGAAGCAACGAGATCGCATCCTCAATGTCCTCCAGCCGCCCTCCAACTTCGAATCTACT
>QLOZ01003080.1:0-10517 GCA_003314065.1 Lactarius sp. MG50 | reverse complement strand
TACTGTGAATACTTCTGCTCGCCATTTTCATTTGTAAATGTAGCGAAGGCAATGAAGACGGCACCAGTCCGAGTCTTCATAGTGTTCAGGAAGTTTGCGACTTCCGATGGAATTGTCTTCGAGAGTCTATATGGGAATCATTAAATGACTATGTTCAAGTGCCTGGATCACTTACTTTAGTTGAACATATTCTGGTAGTGGCTTTGTGTTCCACTCCACCGCAAGTTCCTCACATCGTTTGCGTTGCTCGTTGGTGAGGTCCCCAAATACATTTGACAGCGCGGCATGATACTTTCCAATGTCCTTTTCCCCATTCTCGGACAACCTCTTTTGCTCATCAGAAATAAGATCTGAAAATTCATGGCTGCACACGGACTTGGCAGTCCATGTCCGACTTGAAGTTGCCCGGCCATGTCCATCGGACTTGGAGTTGCCCGGCCTCTCCTCTTTGGCATGTGCTGCCGCATAGTTGCCAAACCATATTCGGACACTCTGTATACATTCATCATTATCAATGTGGAAAAGGATGGTTAGAAGTGTTACCTTCTCCAAGTCGTCTGGTAATGACTTGTGTGTTTGCTTGGAAATGGCAGTGAGTTCTTCCGAGACTTTTTTAATCAGCTTCGACCGCGTTTTTTCACTTCCACGGTCACTGCTTGCCAGATATGCATCACAGGAGTCAAGTAGAGTTTGCAAAAAGGGAGGCTGTCACGCATCGGCCGTTGGGCCAGGGGAGTTAAATTTTCAATGACTTTTTACCTACGTTCCATCCCCCATCGCGTGCGTCACAAGGCGCGCCCCTTCCTACCCGGAGGCACTGCCAGAACGGGTGGGGGCGTGATGTGATGTGACGATGAGTCACACCGGACTCCACTCCCCCTCCTTCTTTCCCCATGGTACAAGGACTGTGCTTACTGTACAACATTACCTACCACGTTACCAACCACCGACCCACTTCGTCTTGCTGACGAAGGTGGGTCTCATGACACTTTCTGCTTACGAGAATGGACTGGTCGTGTACGAGTCGCTTACAAGAACGAACCACTTAAATAGCAGTCAAGCTTGGTAGTCAAAGCCCAAGCTTCGACTTGACTTCATCTCCAATACAGCTATTCGTCTTCGTCTCCTCTTCAGTGTGACTTGGGATCTTTTGATCTTATCTAAGTCTCATCTCATCTCCTTCAAACTTCATGCAAGCGTAACCAAGTCGACTTGGACCTCAATCCAGTACGAGCTTAGTCAGCGTCACTTGAAACTCGAAGTCTCATCTAGACTCAAGGCCCAGCTGAGCCTTAACACAAGTCGAAGCTTGCCAAGCCATCGTGGCGGAACCCAGACTAAGCTACTCGATCCTCCTCGCAAGTCAAGTGCAAAGACTGCGAGACGCCGCGAGCCGAAGAATTGAACAGAAACGAGCACTCCTACACGGAGTAGTCACCTTGATCCGAAACGCGAATACCGAAGAACAAGCAAGGTTCTTCGAGTTCTGCTTGAACAGCCTCATACGTGCTATTGAGGAGGAAAAGGACCAACTGTTGATTGATATCATACAACTACTTGACAACGAAGAAATACAGTACAGAAGCTTCACATCACCGACACAACTACACCCCGGCTACTTCAGACACCCTGCCTCTTCGACGCCGCCTCCTGATAATCATCCTCCGCCTCCTACACTTTGAATACATCGAGTTCCTCGACGACATCGTTGTATTTTGCAACCCTGGAAGAGAACCGCCGCACGCCCTGGTACCTGGACGAGACAGAATATTGTCGACCTGAAGTACGCCGAGAACTAAGGCAAAGGGGCCTTGTCATTGCCAGAATCGTCCTCGCATTGATACGATCCCTGGACGAGACACCAAGTGACGAAGGTGACATAGAACTTGTAACGTGGCTGCTAGAACTCGCCCTTGCCGCGCGAGCCTTGGAGAGATTTTCGGAACTTGACCTCGATGACAACTAGCAAAGCTGGAACGGACACGATGACCGCGCGATAGTGGCTTCCTGTTTGTGTTAACACGACTATCCAACACCGACTTATCCATCCTCATCACCCTTGAAAGGAGCATACGCTCCCTGTTAGCCGACCTTGCCATCGCGCGGGCATTCGGAAATCGGTTTGAAGAAGACTTGCTGATCGAGGAACTCGAAAGGGACGTAGGACTCCAAGAGAGACTCATCAGCATCGCAAGACGCAGCGAAAGACAGCGAGACGTGGCACCACTACACGGAGGCAGAGAAGCAGCACGGCACCTAGCAGAAGAATTAACAGACGATACACACGAACTGAGGGAAATCATAACTGTCCCAGATGACGACCCTGCAGGTGCACTTCCTGAACGACAAGTGGGAGGTGATCCACCCCCGTACCGAAGGAGATCTCCCCGTGCATGTCGAGGGGGAAGCGTTCTGGATCCCGTACGGAGATCCCCGGCGCAGCGCGTACCACCTAGTGGACGACGCCGGGGCGGAACACCCCATTGAATTCATCAACGACGAGTGGTACCACTTGCAGTGGGGAGCCACAGGATACAGGACGAGGGCCAGTAACAAGGTACGAGAAGGGTTGAGCAAGCTAGGGTGGTGGAGAGAGACAGACGATCAGCACCCAGCAAAAAGGAAGGGGACAGACTTACACTCTCTGCGCGAAGGGGGCGTAATCAGGGACAGCAGCAGCAGTCAAGCAGACGTGGAGGAAAGCCCTGAGGAAATTAGTCCCATGCTGGGACGCGCGCGCAGGGATTCACCCATGCCTGGAGGACTTTCATTGGACCTGGAGGAAAGGATGCTGTCAGCCCAGACCCAAAGTATCGTCCAAATAGACCCAGGGGATTTTGGAGCCCCTTTACCCGAGTACGGGCAACGCCCCGCAATGACGAGTGCCACTGGAATAGAGGCCGCGCGAAGCCGACCAGGTTCCCCACAACCGCTGATAGCGCCTCAGGCGTTGGGAACCACCGCCGGTTTCAATCCCGCTTTTACAAGCGGCGGGACGAGGGGGCCAAGTGCCAGCGTGTGTGCCACAGGAATAAACCCCGTGTACGTGCCGCAGCGACCGTGGAGCGCTGGAGGGCACATGCGCGGTCTCCTAGCCTCTCGCGGGGGCGCACCGGTACATATCGGCGCCACGGTAACGGGGGGGACCACCGGAGCGACAGGGGGCAGTAACAGCGGAGGATTGAGAGGAAACCCTCCAACGGTATTCTCTGGGGATAGAACTAAAAGTGATCAATTCCTCAGAGAGTTCCGAATCTACAAAATGACCAACCAAGAAAGCAACACCATGAAGGTGCCGCTGTATCGCCTTGGGTTGGCCTTGAGCCTCATCCGCGGGTCCCACGTCGATGATTGGGTAGAACGGATACTAAACGACATGGACCGACGCATGGCGGGCCCTGGAGGTTTAATGGCCAACAACGAGCACCTATGGGCTGCCTTCGAGAGGGACTTCAGGGCAGCATTCACGCAAACCAACAAACGCGCCAATGCTCACCAAATGCTCCTCAACTGTAAAATGAAAGGGGATGACCTTGACACATACGTGGCCGAATTTGAGCACTGGCGCGCGTTGGCAGGATGGGGCGCAGACGATGTAGGCACCATCACGCAGTTCTGCCACGGACTGCGTGACCCGCTGCACAAGGCAATCCTTGAGAAGGTTCACCCACGACCACTTACCCTCCTAGGGTGGCAGGACGCCGCGCGTACGCAGCACGAACTGTGGGCCGAGGTGCGCGCCAGCCTGGGCGGTTTCCAAGGAAGCACGGCGTCCCCAAACACACAGCGATGGAAACAGGTGCTAGGACGGACGCCCCAGGGGAAGTGGACCGCGCGACAAGATGGGGGAGGATCCAAAGTAGTGCCCATGGACGTCGATGCCGTCCAGATCGACGCACTCACGCCAGACGAACAGCAGAAGCTCCTCAACGAAGGAAAGTGTTTCTTCTGCAGGAAGCAAGGACACATCAGCAAGTTGTGCCCAAAGAAGAAAGAAAAAGAAAACGCACCGCCAGCATGAGGGGATGCGCGCAAGAACCAAGGGATGACGGCGCGCGCCGCCCAGGTAGAAGAAGGAAAGGATCGGCAGGGAGAGATGGCTGAAGAAATCAAAGGGATGACTCAAGAGGAGCGAGAGGGATTACTTGATAAACTCATCTTAGAGGGTTTTTAGAAGGTCCTAGCCGCCCGGCCTGGGCTAGGACCACGGATTCGCACATCATGTACCTGGGGGGACAGAATTCAATAGAAGTTCCCTTCACCTTTTCATGCGCGAGAGGAACGGCCGAAGAGAAGGCGCTGATAGACAGCGGCGCAACAGAAAATTTCCTGGACCACAGGATGGTCACGCGGCTCGGGATCGGCACGCGCGATCTGTTGGAACCAAGGAGAGTCTTCAATGTCGATGGAACCGAGAACGAAGGAGGGACGCTCACCAAATACTGCACCCTGAGAATCAGGATGGGGCCCAAGGAACACCTAGTCAAGTTCTTCATCACCAGCCTGGGGCACGACTGAGCCATCTTCGGTTTCCCGTGGTTGGAAACCTTCAACCCCCCAATCGATTGGGCTCGAAAGATCGTACACGGGGCTAAAATCAAGGTAGAGACGGCCCTGCTGAAGTGGGCAAGGCGACGCACGATGGGGAGGATCTTGCGAGCAGCGCGCGCGGAAACAGCGTGGGAAGAAGGCGACGAGATCATCGCCTTCGTCGCCCCACTGTCCACACACCACGCGCAAAGGTGGGCAATAGAAGCCAACAAAAACAAACAAGAACAAATACAGCTACCATGGGAATATCGACGGCACGCGCGATTATTCGACGAAACGGCGGCACAACGATTCCCACCATCCCGACCCGAGGATCACGTAATACGGCTCAAACCGGGGGCACCTGACACCATTAACTGCAAAGTGTACCCTCTCACTCGCACAGAACGCACGGCATCACAACAGTTTGTGGCAGTTAACAAAGAACTGGGCAGAGTGAAGGACAGCGAATCTCCCTGGTCCACATCCTTTTTTTACATCTATAAGAAGGACAGGACGCTGAGGCCAATACAGGACTACCGAGAAGTCAACACATGGACTGAGCGGGACGTCTACCCACTGCCGCAGATAGAACAGATATTGGAACAACTGGACGGGAAATTCCTATTTACCATGCTGGACATCAGGGATGGGTACAACAACATCCGCCTGCGTCCGGAGGACCAGTGGAAGGCGGCTTTCAAGACACCGGACGGACTTTACCAGCCCATGGTCATGTTCTTTGGGATGACCAACGCGCCTGCCACCTTCCAACGGACCATGGACCGCGTCTTCAGGAAGGTCAAGAACAAATACCCTGGAATGGTGTTCGCATACATGGACGACATTTTGATCGCCACACCCAACGATGAGAGACTGCACCGCCAAATAGTGCACGAGGTACTAGACACCATAGCCGCGGAAGATTTCTTCCTCAAATTAAGCAAGTGCTGGTTCCACCAACCAGCTGTGAATTACCTGGGCATCAGGGTGGAAGGAGGGATCATTCGGATCGATCCTACAAAATGTAATGGACTCAAGGACTGGCCTGAGACCCTACGCACGGTACGTGAAGTGCGGAGCACACTGGGGGTCTACGGATACCAACGCCCTTTCATCCCGGGATATGCCGAAATCGTGAGACCGATCCAGGCCCTAACAAAGAAAGGGGTGCCATTCGTCTGGACCCCCAAATGTACGGAAGCCGTTCGCATGCTCAAAAGGATCGTCACCAGCGACCCTGTCCTCAAAAGGCCCAATTATGCAATTCCCTTCGTCCTGGAAGTGGATGCATCCCAATACTGCCTAGGAGCGATTCTGTATCAAAAGGACAAGAGAGGAAAATTGCAGGCGGTGGGATATCATTCCAGGGCACTCACTCAGACGGAGAGGGGTTACGACATCTATGATCGAGAATTGCTGGCGCTGGTGGAAGGACTGGAACATTGGTGACACGTACTCCAGGGCGCGGAACAAATCACAGAAGTCTACACCGATCATAAGAACCTGCAATATTACAGACAACCCCAGAAAATCAACTGGCGAGTAGCGCGTTACATTCCGCGCATGGCGGAGTACCACTTCATGTTGATACACAAACCTGGGGCCACCAACCGCACCGACCATCTGTCGCGTTGGCCTGGATTGAATGAGGGAGAACAAGACAACGAGCGGGTGGTGGTACTGCCGGATCGCCTGTTCTGTCGAGCCCTGGCGCTGGAGGACCTAGAAGAAGAAGTGTATGCCGCCCAGCGCGCGAGTGGACAGCTGATCGAGTGGAGCAAGCAATATGCACTAACAGAAGATGCAGGGGGATGGACCCTTGATGGGCACCCCGTGGTCCCTGAAGACACGAATCTGAGGCACAAAGTGGTGCGCGCCCATCATGACCACGCCACGGCAGGGCATCCGGGAATAGCCAGGACGATCAAGGCAGTAGCGCTTAGCTACTGGTGGCCCAAGATGCAAAATTTCATCACCGCCTATGTGAAGGGGTGTGCCACCTGCCAAGCGACCAAGGTTGGCACCATGAAGGCTAAGACCCCCCTCTTCCCTATCGCGCCGCAAGAAGGAGCGCTACCCTTCAGCACGATCGCACTAGACCTTATCGTGGATCTCCCACCTTCGCAGGGGTATGATTCCATACTAATGATCACCGACCACGACGTGACCAAGGCGGCGCTTTTCTTCCCTTGTAATATGACCATAGATGGACCAGGGATCGCGGCGCTGTATGCCAAGCACGTATTCCCACATTACGGCGTTCCCCAGCGAGTGATCTCCAATAGGGACCCCCGATTCACATCGCATTTCACCCAAGGACTGTGCAAGTTACTGGACATCTCGCAAAACATCAGCAGTGCATACCACCCTCAGACAGATGGGCAGTCAGAACGTACGAACCAATGGCTGGAGCAGTACTTGCGCATATACTGCAACAGCCAACAAAACGACTGGTCCCTGTGGTTACCCTTGGCCCAATACGTACATAACGCTTGGCCAAGTTCGACCACAGGCTTCACCCCGTTTCAACTGTTGATTGGGTTCACACCTACCATCAAAACACTACCAAAAGGGGGGACTGAAGTCCCGGCAATCACGGAACGTGCCGACCACTTGAAACAGCTCAGGGGACGCGCAGAAGAAGCCATCAGACATGCCCAGCGCCTGATTTTACTGCGGAACGGGAGACAAGGGGGGAGACGGCCCTTCAAACCCCACAAGGAAGGAGACAGGGTGTGGCTCGAGGGGACTAACCTCAAACTGTATCACCCTACTGCCAAACTGGCCGCAAGAAGGTACGGCCCTTTCACAATCACCAAGGTCATATCGCCCGTGGTCTATCGATTAGCGCTCCCATCGCAGTGGAAGATCTTCGACACCTTCCACGCCGCTCTACTCTCACCATATAAGGAGACGGAAGAACATGGGCGCAATTTTCCGCAGCCGCCACCAGAACTGATCGAGGGTGAGGAACAGTACGAGGTCGAGGAAATTACCGCCTCGAGGAGACAGGGCCGCAAAAAGGAACTCCAATACAGGGTCCGATGGAAGGGATACTCCACCGCCGATGACACATGGGAGCCTGTAGGCAACCTCCACGCTCCAGAACTTGTGAAGGAGTTCCACGAGAGAAATCCCACGGCCATCAGGACAATGTCTTTAAAAGAGGCTCGGGCAGTGTAAGTAGGCCCATGTCGAGCCACAACAAC
Source organism: Lactarius sp. MG50 (assembly GCA_003314065.1). Lineage (NCBI taxonomy): Eukaryota > Fungi > Basidiomycota > Agaricomycetes > Russulales > Russulaceae > Lactarius > Lactarius sp. MG50. The sequence continues at coordinate 2,775 of QLOZ01003080.1, read as the reverse complement.
ACCCTCCAACTTTTCATCGCCTCTCCCACTGACACCATCCACGCTATCCTCGATGGCACGGCGGAAAGGCTCCAAGTCTGGCACGACGACGACAACCCCTACGCGACGGAGGCGGTCCGGGCTGAGGCCCTCCGCATATATGGTGGCGAAGCGGCGGCCCGAGGCCTCAACGGCGTCGGGGCGCTCTACGCCATCCCCTCCTACGAAGAGTACGACCGCACCTTCCCCGCGGTCCCCTCCATTGCCATCAGAGAGGATGGCCGCGCCAGTGCCCTGGCCGCATTGGAGTGGGACGACCCGTGGAGCCAGCAGGCTACTGCAGGGACGACCGAAGGCGGTGAGCGAACCCCCCCCCTGCGGGACCACGGAGGACGCGCCAGTCCTCATCATACAGACCACCGTGAGTCCTTTTGGGACTCTAATGAACAGCACAACGACGACAGTGACGCGGCGGGCCATTATGGCCCGGAAGGAAGACTGGATCCTGGCCCACCGGGATTGGGCAGAGCGGATGGCGTGCGTGGGACAGCGCGCCTAAGGAGAGGGGTGGTGTCACGCATCGGCCGTTGGGCCAGGGGAGTTAAATTTTCAATGACTTTTTACCTACGTTCCATCCCCCATCGCGTGCGTCACAAGGCACGCCCCTTCCTACCCGGAGGCACTGCCAGAACGGGTGGGGGCGTGATGTGACGTGACGATGAGTCACACCGGACTCCACTCCCCCTCCTTCTTTCCCCATGGTACAAGGACTGTGCTTACTGTACAACATTACCTACCACGTTACCAACCACCGACCCACTTTGTCTTGCTGACGAAGGTGGGTCTCATGACACTTTCTGCTTACGAGAATGGACTGGTCGTGTACGAGTCGCTTACAAGAACGAACCACTTAAATAGCAGTCAAGCTTGGTAGTCAAAGCCCAAGCTTCGACTTGACTTCATCTCCAATACAGCTATTCGTCTTCGTCTCCTCTTCAGTGTGACTTGGGATCTTTTGATCTTATCTAAGTCTCATCTCATCTCCTTCAAACTTCGTGCAAGCGTAACCAAGTCGACTTGGACCTCAATCCAGTACAAGCTTAGTCAGCATCACTTGAAACTCGAAGTCTCATCTAGACTCAAGGCCCAGCTGAGCCTTAACAGAGGCTGTGCCCAACGATTGTATAGACCCATGGTGATCCGATGAAGGAAAGTAGAAATCAACGAAGTTGCTACCCACGGATTGAATCACCGCTTCAGCTACATAATATGATGTGATATATGAGAGTCAACCTGGGACTATTGAAATATGTGCAAGCAGAGCGGATTAGCGAAGCAAATTAGTAGAGCGGACTAGCAAGGCAGACTAGCAGATTGAAGTGTGACAGGAGCACACCGGATGCACACATTGGGTGCAGGATGCACATAGGGTGCACCCGGATGCACTCTCGTGTATTGAAGCACGCGATATAGGTATCAGAGAAATTATCATTTGAAGCCCCTATCCCTACGTTTACAATAAACATATTGAAAGATACACAGAGCTGACTGAGTGGGAGCTAGATGTAAGATAGATATTGTCCTTCATGTCCGAAGTATATCATGGGCATGTGGCATGCATGTCAGAAGCGTCAGATAAATCTATGCACACCATATGCCTGTTGTCACGATCCAGTGGACTTGTACGCCTTATTTTCACTTTTTACTATGTTTACCACTTCGCACTTTGACGGGCGGTGGCATCCTCCTTCCTTGTTGTCCACAGGGAAGTCGGACGCCACTGACCACTTGACACTATGGACTGCCGGGCCCCTATGGCCCGTGACTCTGCTCTCACGTCTCGCTACCGTACCATTACTTGCCACTCGGTCTGACGGACCACCTGAACTGGTGCGCAACCACTAGTGCTACATTTGCACGCCTCTGCGCATGCGCTGCCCAGACATCTTATTGGCTCACGCTTTTATGACTCACTTACTGCACCATGACTCCTGATGACTTGGACTGCTTAGTAATGTCCTAGGGACACTATGACTCGCTATGACTCGTTGTGACTCATACTACTTGTACTTATATCGCGTCGCTTCGCTTAGAGCAGACCTTAAGTCTGTTCTCTTGTAATCTAAACCAAGTGAACGGTCTTGTGTCCTATCTTGTGAACCATCGCTCCTCTGGCTGATTGTTACGTTCTGCGGACTTGTACGCTTTCATTTTTACTTTCTATCATGCCTATCACTTCACGCTTCGGCTACTTGACTCTATGGACTGCCGGGCCCCTACGGCCCGTGATTCCGTTCCCGCGTCTCACTACTGTACCACTTACTTACCACCCGGTCTGACGGACCGCCTAGACCGACGCGCAGCCACTAGTGCTACATTTGCACGCCTCTGCGCATGCGCTGCCTCGGCCTCTTACTGACTCACGCTTTTATGACTCACCTACTGTACTATGACTCCTGATTAGTGTTTTGAAGTCCGGTCCATAGGACCGGAAAAAAACCGGAACCGGACCGGACTGGACCGGTGGCAACCGGACTTTCGGTTGCGGTTGCACCCGGATCCCAGAATGCCCGGTTGCGGTCCATCCCCAATTCCGGGTGCCGATGAACCGCCCCAAAACCGACCGCAACCGGTCTTAGACCGGATTTTCGGTTGCCGTTCCCACACACTTGAACCTGCGAGTGCCCCCGTCAACGCGCTCTCAATACCCACGACCACAGAATGGCTGCTTACAACAACTTTGTGTCACTTGCTATCATTTCCCTCTCACATTGAACCTCAAAAAGCAGGTAAGTA
>QLOZ01003072.1:0-18926 GCA_003314065.1 Lactarius sp. MG50 | reverse complement strand
CTGAAATTTTTAAGAAGAAATGGTCTAAGCAGGTTTAAGAGGCCTTGCATTTTGCTGATGTGTTGAATAGCTTCTTTTCAATTTCAATTTCAATTTCTGCACTAAACGCCGGGATGACTCGTGACAGCAGGAGCAGCGGAGATTACCGAACTACCTCACAAACCTGAACCAGCAACGTGGCATAATTCTGGTCAGTAGACACATTGCTGACCTAGTGATAACGATCTATCACCTACAGAAGATAATCGATAGTCGTGAATAGCTGGTCGGGGTTTAATCGGAGAACTAACGGAGATTGGGAGATTGATGACGTCGTGAGAGGAATGATGCCGATCACGGTCAAGAACAACGCACCGCTCCTAGTCAACACCGCCTTGGGACGCGGCGGACAACGGCTAGGGTGTCTCCGCCGGGTACTGGACTACAGCATTGCTGTTCTATGTGGGTCTGGCCCGGCCTTGCTCCACCGCGTGCTTTCCACGAGGCTGCCGCCGCCGCCGCCGCCGCCAGTGATCAACCTACAAATAGATCCGATACTAGTAAAATCTTGGTGACTCCACCTATCACCATCTCATCCCCTCAATACGCTGCCGTCAGTCCTCCTCCGAGTATAAGTTGTCCCGTGCACAATTGTGGACGTGAGCCTTTGCTACTCATTTATTATTGTATATGGTGGCCAATATTGACTGCATTAGCTTTCCCAGACTGTTATCTGCACCCTCGGCGCTTTATTTTGTCGCATGCGGGCTGAAATGCCAGAGCCAGTATCAGCACCGCCACCACTTCCACCACCTGTTCGCACAGGTGCTCGTCTCGAGATTGAGCCAGATGAACAATGGAAGAACGATTTGCGCAAGCGTATCGAGCATGAGCTTCGCAACATGGTCGAAGAAGCTCAAATAGTGCGCGACACCACTCTCAACTCTCAGCCTCCTGAAAGCAGTCGTGAACGCGCTCTACAAGAATATGAGAGCAGCATGACTGCCATTCGGAAGTTGGCACAGGAGGAATTCACTCGCCGGTTGCGCTTGGAGATGTCCGCGCGTAAATGGGCCCTTATTATTATAGAGTCGAGTTCACCAGATGTTGCCCGGCAGCAGCAGTGGATCCCCGACAACGTCCAAAAGGCCCAGGATGAACGCATCCCCAGTAGTCCTCAGCAACAGGGTGACGGTGAGGGAGGCTCTGATGAAAGTTTTGAAGTTGGTTCTGAAGGGTTCGGAGATGCTGAACCAGATGAAGGCCGCGCATCGGACGAGTCAAGGGAAAGCGAGGAGGATGACGACGAGGATGAAGGGGATGAAGAGGACGCTGGTGACTCGTATGGGCATCCTCCACGCTGGGACAGGAGTCAGCCATACGTTACTGGAGCAGCCCCTCGCCATCCAAGTCCTGGCTCTCGAGCTCCCTCCTGGCGACCACATCCCCGCCCACCAGAGCCTTCTGGCATCTCCCGTACCCTTTCCCACGCAAATGGACAGATTTATAGCGCAAGCCCCGCCCCATTCCCTCGCCGCGGTAGTGTCAACAGTACGGGCTCTACTGGTAACGGCGCAGGTCTTCATCGCGTGGGATCTTTGAACTCGGGTCAATACCGCAGTAGTAGTGTTGCCCCCCACACTCCCGGTGGCGCCGAACGCCCCCCCCCACAGAGTCGCGATCGCATCGCGGTAAATATTTCCCCGAGCGAACGACAGACCTCCGCCTCAGCCAGCCCACGTGATAGGCCCAGTCCGCCTAGGCCCAGTCCGCCGAGCTACTCTATCGTACCGCCACGAGCAATCCCTGGTGCGCGCCCTCCCCCGCTCAATGAGTCGATGCGCTTCCCAATGTCCACAAGCCCCAGCTCGCGGGCTATTTATGGCCCGCGGCGTTCGCCTCAGGATATGAGGCAGGGCATCGCTATCCCACGCGGACTCGCGACTTCTGACGAGGGTCCACGAGGTGGCTCATGGGATTCGAGCCCCCTTTCGCCCCGCTTCCTCAATGGCTTCAACGCGCATCGACGGCACAATAGCAAGGGTGATTCGCGGCTGCCACCGGTCGGTGATGACTACTCGGACGACTCGGATGATGTTGTTGGCCGGCTAGATGACCACCAGAGTATGCACAGCGCACGCAGCCTGCAAAGTGTGCCCAGTATACGGGGCACGTACTTTGAACAATTGGTCTTATGGAGAGAAGCCGAGGCGCGCCGCAGGGAAGAAGCGGCGACCCGCAAGGAAGAAGAGGCAAACAAAAGGGAGGATGGAGCACGACATAGGGAGCTGGAAGCTTGGCGGAAGGAGGAGCAGGCTCGTCGGAAGGAGGAAGAAGCTCAACGGAAGGAAGAAGAGGCAAGAAGACGAGAGGAAGAGTTCCGGAAGAAGGAGGACGACGCACGCAAGCGGGAAATAGTCGTCCAGCAGAAGGCGGAGGAGGCCAGACGGATCGAAGAGGATCATGCGCGGAAGAAGCGGGAGATCGAACGAAGGGAGTCTGAGCTGAGGAAACGGGAGGCTGAACTTCTACGCAAGGAAGAGGCAGCCCGTCTTGCGCAAGAGGAGGGAGCACGCCAGGCCGAAGAGAAGGTCCGACTTGCAACCGAAGAGGCTACCCGTCAAGACGAGGAGACCGTCAACGCAGATGAGACTAATCATGTTGCAGAGGAGTTCACTCGGCAGGCCCTAGAGACCGAGAATGCTGCAGCCGAACAAGAGAGGCAGACAAAGGCCCAGGGTCGAAAGGGAGCCAAGGGGCAAGCGAAGCGGCTGAAAGCACTCGAGGAGCGGCGCCGGAAGGAACTGGAGGAGCAACAGCGCCCCGAGGAACTGCGACGTCTGGAAGAGCAACAACGCCTTGAAGAGGGGAGGCTCAGACGAGAACGAGAGGAGCAGATCCGAATCGACGAGGAATTGAGTCAACAAGAACAAGAGCGCCTCGATCGCGAAGCTCTCCTTGAAGAAGAGCGTCGTCACCTCGAAGCTCGGGAGAAAGAGGCGAATCGACTTCGGGAGGAGTGGCTCGATCACTCGGAAGAACAGCGGCGCAAGGCCGCTGAGCAAATTCGCCAGCGCGCCGAGCAGCACCGTCAGCAGCAACAACAGCAGGAGGCGCTCAGACAACGCGCCAAGGAAGAACAAGAAAGGGAGTTTCAACGGTGGGAGGCACTATACTACCAACGCAGGGGGGAACGCGAGTGCCAGAACAGCATGGGTGCATCTGACTCACGGACCGTGCATCGCCCCAGCCCTACCGCTGGCACTGCCAGGAGCGCACCTTGTATCTCCAGTAGTCGTTCAACCGCGACGGCTAATCCCCAAACCACCAGCTCCTCTTTCACATCATCGTCAATACGCCCCCCCGCTACACCGATGCCATCGTCAACAGGTGCCAGACCTGGTGCTCCTAGGACATCCCCTCGTGCGACCAGGTTCGATGAAGCAGAGTGGGCGCAGCGTGCTGAAGAGCGCGCCAGGCAACAGCAGGAGCAGTTCAGGCGGGAGCAGGAGCGGCTGGAGAGCGAACGGCAGGCCAAGAGTATAAAGGTGCAGACCCAAGAAGAGCTAATTAGACAGCTCGAGCCCACGGGAATAAGTGGAGGTAGCTCAAGGACAGCGACAACCTTGGGTGGAACAGCTTCGCGTGGCCCCTTTTCAGGCCTGGAGGCGAACGAGGCGCGTCGCTCTGAGGAAGGAGCAAGGCAGAAAGAGGAAGAAGCAAGGCGGGAGGGTGAAGAGACTAGAGACAAGGAAGAGGAGGCCAGACGGAAGGAGGTCCGCGAAGCGAGAGCAGAAGTCCAGACCTTCGAGGAGAGGCTTTGGGCAACAGAGGAAGAACTGCACAATTGCCTAGAAAAAGTCAGACAAACACTCAGACAAGGTTTCGATGTCGTCCATCGAACAAAGGCTTTCATAGATCGCCAAGAGGACGCACTGCGACGAAAATAGCCTGAAACGCCGCATCTCCTATACTCCCTCGTGCGTGGCCAATCCCATTACTTTCTAACTCCTAAACCTTACGTCTGCTATTTATTATACTCTTCCTCAGTGCGTCCGAGTCACACCTCCACTTGGGCATCAGTTTCCATTGACTGACTCGTTTAAGACCTTCAAATTACTACTGTACTTTTATTGTTCCTTCTTTTAGGCCGCCAGTGGGCCCGTGCCGCATACTCATCTGTTGTACCTATAAACAAAAGCCGTAGTTTCTTCAAAAGCCCCCCAATGTTTTTGAGAGCTTTCACGAGTGCATTCGGGCCGCCCTTGTTTCTTTTCTCCAAGTTGCCCTTTGCGTCCCCCCTTAGTTCTCGTCGTCGTTGCCTTACCAACTCGGGCGTCTCCTCCCGAGCCCGCGCACGCGCACGCATAACTTAACAAGAGCTTGAATATCTGGAATGTGGGGCTTGTAACAACGACGCAGAAGGAGCTGCAAGGCAATGTGGCAGAAATGGAACCTGATGCGCTCGGGGGAGAGCCGAGCTGATACACTCCCAGACGTGCATTGTCTTACAAAGAGCATATCACATCTGTAAAACTGGAACTATATAGGGTGGTTCCTGAATGGCCTCAGATACCTCTTAACACCCCCGAGTCGAGATGCCTAACCAAAGTTCTGGATTCAGGAACAGAAATAGGACTCGGAACAAGACATCGTAAAGCACATAATCGCCGATGCAACAAAACCTGATGCAGGATCATTATATCTATGGGTGTAGTTTCTGAGTCTGCTCAGCCCCTGGTTGACATTCCGCAGTTCTGACAAATGACAACGACGCGGCAGTATCAAAATCGATACGCCTTCCTTTGGCTGGGAAGTGGATGCGCAGTTATCTAAACCCCAGAAGTGTTGGCAGGATCGAGAAGCAGGTGAAGCCGCATGTATTTGGTCAGGTCCGTAAGCAGTGCATTACCGAACTACCTCACAAGCAACGTGACATAATTCTGGTCAGTGGACACATTGCTGACCTAGTGATGATGATTTCACTCACAGAAGATAATCGATAGTCGTGAATAACTGGTCTGGGTTTGATCGGAGAACGAACGGAGATTAATAAAGTTATGAGAGGAATGATGCCGATCGCGGTCAAGAACAAGAACAGTGCACCGTGTGCTTGCCACGAGGCTGCCGCCGCCGCCAGCTTGATCATCCACCCATCCATCAGACAAGCACTCACTCTCCTCATTTCATCCCCCCAATACGGTGCCGTCAGTCCTCCGAGAATTAGTTATTCCGTGCACAACTGTAGACGTGAGCATTTGCTACTTATATATGGTGGCCAAAATTGACTGCATTAGCTTTCTCAGACTGTTGCCAATTGAAATGCCAGGGCCAGCACCAACACCGTCCCCACTTCCACCACCTGTTGCCCCACACACTCCCAGCATCACCAAACGCCCTCCCACTCAGAGTCGTGATCGGGGCCTGCGAAGTGTGCCCAGTATACGGGGCACGTACTTGGAGGCACGTCGTCTCGAGGAGAAGGCACGGCAGCCCCTGGATGACGCTGCCCGCCTTGGGGCAGGGGCCCGTCAGGCAGAAGCTTCTGCCAAGATGCGAGAGGCGGCCGCCCAGACAAAGAAGGCTGAAGCCAAGAAACGTGAGGCTGAAGCTCAACGCAAGGAGGAGGTAGCCCGACATAGGGAGCTGGAAGCCCGACGGAAGGAGGAGCAGGCTCGTCGGAAGGAGGAGGAAGCTCAACGGAAGGAAGAGGAGGCAAAAAGGCGAGAGGAGGAGTTCCGGCGGAAGGAGGACGACGCACGCAAGCGCGAGGAAGACGCTAGACGGAGAGAGGAGGACGCCCGGCAGCTAGAAATAGTCGCCCAGCAGAAGGAGGATGACGCGCATCGCTTCGAGGAAGAAGTAAGGAGGAAAGAGAGAGAAGCCAAATGGGAGGAGGAGGAGGCCAGGCGCATTGAAGTGGATTATGAACGGAAGAAGCGGGAAATTGAGCAAAAGGAGGCTGAGCTCAGGAAACGTGAGGCAGAGCTTTTACGCAAGGAAGAGGCAGCCCATCTTGCGCAAGAGAAGGGAGCACGCCAAACCCAAGAGAAGGTCCGACCTGCAACCGAAGAGGCTGCCCGTCGAGACGAGGAGGCCGCCAACGCAGACGAAGCTAATCGTGTTGCGGAGGAGCTCGCTCGGCAGGCCCTAGGGACCGAGAATGCTACAGCCGAACAAGAGAGGCAGACAAAGGGTCAGGGTCGAAAGGGATCCAAGGGGCAAACGAAGCGGCAGAAAGAGAAGGCACTCAAGGAGCGACGCCAGAAGGAGCTGGAGGAGCAGCAGCGCCTCGAGGAACAACGACGCCTTGAAGAGGAGAGCTTGAGGCTCAGACGAGAAGGAGAAGAGCAGATTCATCTTGACGAGGAATTGAGTCGACAAGAACAAGAGCGCCTCGATCGCGAAGCACTCCTCGAAGAAGAACGTCGTCACCTCGAAGCTCAGGAAAGAGAGGCGAATCGACCCCAGGAGGAGCGGCAGCGTGCTGTTAAGGTGGAGCGGCTCGATCACTCGGAAGAACGGCGGCGCAAGGCCGCCGAGAAAATTCGCCAGCGCGCCGAGCAGTATCGTCAACAGAAGCAGGAAGAGTTCAGACAACGCACCAAGGAAGAACAAGAAAGGGAATTCCAACGGCGGGAGGCACTATACTACCAACGCACGATGGAACGCGAGCGCCAGAACAGCATTGGTGCATCCGACTCCTGGACTGCGCATCATGATCGTCCCAGCCCTGCCGCTGGCACTGCCAGGAGCGCACCTTATACTTCCAGTACCTCAGCCGGTTCGACGTGGTCAAGTCGCTCAACCCCGATGGCTAATCCCCAAACCACCAGCTCCTCTTTCACGTCATCGTCAATACGCCCCTCCGCCACACCGACGCCATCGCCAACAGGCGCCAGACCGGGTGCTCCTAGGACATCCCCTCGTGCAACCAAGTTCGATGAAGCAGAGTGGGCGCGGCGTGCTGAAGAGCGCGCCAGGCAACAGCATGAGCAGTTCAGGCGGGAGCAGGAGCGGCTGGAGAGCGAACGGCAGGCCAAGAGTATAAAGGTGCAAGCCCAAGAAGAGCTACTTAGACAGCCCGAGCCCACGAGAATGAGTGGAGGCAGCTCCGAGTCAAGGACAGCGACAGCCTTGTGTGGAACAGCTTCGCGTGGCTCGGTTTCAAGCCTGACGGCGGATGAGGCGCGTCGCTCCGTGGAAGAAGCAAGGCGGGAGGGCGAAGAGATGGGAGACAAGGAAGAGGAGGCCAGACGGAAGGAGATCCGCGAAGCGAGAGCAGAGGTACAGACCTTCGAGGAGAGGCTTCAGGCAGCAGAGGAGGACCTGCACAATTGCCTAGAAACAGTCAGACAAACACTCAGACGAGGTTTCGATGTCGTCTATCGAACAAAGGTTTTCATAGACCGCCAAGAGGATGCACTTCGACAAAAATAGTGAGATGCCGCATCTCCTATACTGCCTCGTGCGCGGCCATCCCATTGTTTTACTACCAACTTCTAAACCTTACTTTTCCTCAGTGCGTTACACCCCCACCTGTCTTCTTTGTGCCATTACGTTCTATGCGGGCATCTGTTTCAATTGACTGACTCGTTCAAGTTACGACTGTACTTTTATTGCTCCCTCCTTTAAGCTACCAGTGGGCCCGCCGTGGCTGTGCTGCATACACACCTGTTGTACCTAACTTATAAACAAAGGCTGTAGTTTCGTCAAATGTTTTTGAGAGCCTTCACGAGTACACTCGGGCCGTCCTAGGTCGCCTCGTCTCTTTTCCCCAAGTTGCCCTTTGCATCCCCTCGCAGTGGCTGCCTCAGTTGTCGTTGTCGTTGTCTAACTTGTCTTACCAACTCGAGCGTCTCCCCCTCTCCTACTTTACATCTTCTACTCCCCTCTAGAGCCCCCGCACGCGCCCTGTCACACGGAAAACAAGAGCTTGAAGATTTGGAACGAAGAGCTTTGTAACAACAAGGCGCTGCAAGGCGGTGCGGTGTGGCATCTCTATGGAAGCTGACGTGCTCAGGGGGGCGGCGGCCCGGGGAACCGAGCTGATACACTGCCACGAGCACTGCCAGACGTGCATTTGTCTTACAAAGGGCATATCACATCTGTAAAACTGGAACTAGGCCGTATAGGATGGTTCCTGAATGACCTCAAATACCCCTTAACACCACCGAGTCTAGTTTTACAGATGCCCGGCCAAAGTTCTGGACTCGGGGATAGAAATAAGACTCGGAACAAGAGTTACAAGACAACGAAGACATCGGCGTAAAGTCAAGTCTACTGGAAGAGCTAGCACATAGTCCGAGTCGCCGATGCAACAAAACCTGATGCAAGATATCTACGAGTGTAGTGTCTGGGTCTGCTTAGCCTCTGGTTGACATTCCGCAGTTCCGACAAATGACAACGACGCGGCCGCACGCGGCCGTATCAAAATTGATACGCCTTCCTTTGGCTGCCAGCCTGAGTGTGGGAAGTGGATGCGCAGTTATCTAAACCCCAGAAGTGTTGGCAGGATCGAGAAGCAAGTGAAGCCTCATGTATTGGGTCAGGTCCATAAGCAGTGCGTCAACGTAAGTCGGGGGTCGAAGGTCAAATCCAGGCGTGAGGGAACAGCAATTTGAAAGTCACGATACGATTGGCTATCCGCAGTCCGCAGGAAAGAATGTATCACGTGTCATCTGGGTCCTGCGGACGCCGCTGTCCCGGCCCAATTGAACCCGATTTAATTATTCCCAAAGATGTGACAATTCTCGAATTCCTTGAGGCGAATGCACTTACGGCGCGGCATTTATTGTTGCGGGGGAGTCGATCCGTAAAGCGTCGTTTGTATGATAAATTCATGATCACGGAGACCCCACTGGCACTAAACGCCGCTCAGGTATTCCCAGCAATGGAACATACGTTCTAGTCGGGAACGGGCAAATCGGCGCGCAGCCGACCGCTCCAGCACCAACGTGACCTATGATTATGGTCAGTAGACCCATTGCCACAGGTCGATAGTCGTTCTAGGCCGTGAATAACAGGTCGGGGTTTATCGGAGAACTACCGGAGATTGCGTGAGAGGGGAACAAGGACCGTGACTAACTGATGCCGATCACAATCGAGAACGGTGCACCGCTCTGGTCCTCATCAACATCGCCTTCGCCTCCTACTACTACTAGTAGTAGTAGGTACGACGAGCCGGACACGACCAGTGCGTCTCCGGGTACTTGGCTGCACCATTGCTATTCTATACGGACTCGCACATTCGCTGGTCTGGCCCAGCTTTGGTATCACCACGTGGGCATGCCGGAGGCGACCAGTGATCATCCTACAAATAGATCGTATTAAAGTGTTGGTGGTCTCCACCTATCATCCCTCTAAACGGTGCCCTCAGTCCTCCCCTGAGGACTAATTATTCCGTGTACAATCGTGAGCGTGATCCTTTCCTACTCATTTATTTCTTGTATTTGGCAGCCAATATTGACTACGTTTCCCAGACTGTTATCTACATCCCCCTTCGACGCTGTCTTTTTGGCGCGCTCCAAATGCTGTCAATGCCAGCACCAACACCGCAACGACGTCCACCACCTATTCGCACAGATGCTCGTCTCGAGATTGAACCCAATGATCAATGGAAGGACGGTTTGCGCAAGCGTATCGAGCATAACCTTCGCTACATGGTCGAAGCCGCACAAATAGTGCGCGACAACGTTCTCAGCTCTCAGCCTCCTGAAAGCAGTCGTAAACGCGCTCTACAAGATTATGAGAACAGCATGACTGCCATTCGGAAGTTGGCACAGGAGGAGTTCACTCGCCAGTTGCGCTCGGAAACGTCCGAGCGTAGATGGGCACTTAATGTTATAGACTCGAATTCACCAGATGTTGCCCGGCAGCAGCAGTGGATCCTAGATAACATCCAAAAGGTCCAGGATGAACGCATCTCCGGTGGTCCTCAGCAACAGGGATATGGTGAGTGAGGCTCTGGTGAAAGTTTTGAAGACAGTTCTGAAGGGTTGGATCAGATGATGAAGACCACGCATCGGACGAGTCAAGGGAAAACGACGAGGATGACGACGAGGATGAAGAAGAGGACACGGACTCGTATGGGCATCCTCCACGCTGGGACGGAAGTCAGCAACACGTTACTGGAGCAGCACCTCGTCGTCCAAGTCCTGGCTCTCGAGTTCCCCCCTGGCGACCACATCCCCGCCCCCCAGAGCCTTCTGGCATCTCCCGTACCTTTTCCCACGCAAATGGACAGACTTATAGCGCAAGCCCCGCCCCATTCCCTCGCCGCGGTAGTGTCAACAGTACGGGCTCTACCGGTAGTGGCACAGGTCTTCATCGCGCGGGATCTTTGAACTCGGGTCAATACCGCAGTAGTAACGTTGTCCCACGCACTCCCAGCGGCGGTGAACGTTCTCCCACACAGAGTCGCAATCGCATCGCAGCAAATATTTCCCCTCGCGAGCGACAGACTTCCGCCTCGGCCAGCCCACATGATAGGCCCGGTCCGCCGGGCTACTCCATCGTATCGCCACGAGCAATCCCTGGTGCGCGCCCACCCTCGCTCGACGAATCGATGGGGTTCCCGATGTCCGCAAGCCCCAGCTCGCGGGCTATTTATGGCCCGCAGCGTTCGCCTCAGGACATGAGGCAGGGCATCGCTATCCCACACGGACCCACGACTTCTGACGAGGGTCCACGAGGTAGCTCATGGGATTCGGGCTTCCATTCGCGCCGCGTCGTCAATGGCTTCAATGTGCACCGACGGCACAATAGCAAGGGTGAATCGCGGCTGCCACCGGTCGATGATGACTACCCGGACGACTCAAATGATGTTGTCGGCCGGCCAGATGACCACCAAAGTATGCACAGCGCACGCAACCTGCAAAGTGGGCCCAGTATGCAGGGCACGTACTTGGAGGCGCGTCGTCTCGAGGAGAGGGCAAGGCAATCTTTGAATGACTCTGCCCGCCTTGGGGCAGAGGCCCGTCAGGCAGAAGCTTCTGCCAAGATGCGAGAGGCGGCTGCTCAGACAAAGGAGGCTGAAGCCAAGAAACGCGAGGCTGAAGCACAGAAGCGGGAGGCTGAAGCTCGGCGCAAGGAGGAGGTAGCCCGACATAGGGAGCTGGAAGCCCGACAGAAGGAGGAACAAGCTCGTCGGAAGGAGGAACAAGCTCAACGGAAGGAGGAACAAGCTCAACGGAAGGAAGAGGAGGCAAAAAGGCGAGAGGAGGAGTTCCGGCGGAAGGAGGATGACGCTAGACGGAGAGAAGAGGACGCGCGGCAGCTGGAAATGGTTGCCCGACAGAAGGAGGATGACGCGCGTCGCTCCGAGGAAGAAGCAAGGAGGACGGTGAGAGAAGCCTGGCGGAAGGAGGAGGAGGCCAGGCGCATTGAAGTGGATTGTGAGCGGAAGAAGCGGAAAATTGAGGAAAAGGAGGTTGAGCTCAGGAAACGTGAGGCGGAGCTTTTACGCAAGGAAGAGAGGAAACACGAAGAGGAAAGGCTCAGACGAGAACGAGAGGAGCAGATCCGTCTTGACGAGGAATTGAGTCGACAAGAACAAGAGCGCCTCGATCGCGAAGCTCTCCTCGAAGAACGTCGTCACCTCGAAGCTCAAGAAAGAGAGGCGAATCGACTTCGGGAGGAGCAGCAGCGGGCTGTAGAGGTGGAGCGGCACGATCACGTAGAAGAACTGCGGCACAAGACCGCCGAGCAAATTCGCCAGCGCGCCGAGCAGCATCGTCAACAGCAGCAACAGCAGGAAGAGCTCAGACAACGCACCAAAGAAGAACAAGAAAGGGAGTTTCAACGGCGGGAGGCACTATACTACCAACGCACGGTGGAACGCGAGCGCCAGAACTACATGGATGCATCTGACTCGCGGACCGTGCATCGCCCCAGCCCTACCGCGAGCACTTCCAGGAATGCACCTAGTACCTCAGCCGGTTCGACGTGGTCAAGTCACCCAACCTCGATGACTAATCCCCAAACCAGCTCCTCTTTCACGTCATCGTCAATACGGCCCTCCGCTACACCGACGCCATCACCAACGGTTGCCAGACCGGGTGCTCCTAGGACATCCCCTCTCGCGACCAAGTTCGATGAAGCGGAGTGGGCGCGGCGTGCTGAAGAGCGCGCCATGCAACAGCGGGAGCAGTTCAAGCGGGAGAAGGAACGACAGGCCAAGGGTATAACCTTGGGTGGAACAGCTTCGCGTGTCCGGCTTTCAACCCTGAAGACGGATGAGGCGCGTCGCTCCGAGAAGGAAGCAAGGAGGGAAGAGGAGGGAGCCGGGCGAGAGGATGAAGAGACGAGAGACGGGGAAGAGGAGGCCAGGCGGAAGGAGGTCCGCGAAGCGAGAGCAGAGGTCCGGGCCTTCGAGGAGCGGCTTCAGGCGACAGAGGAGGATCTGCGCAACTGCTTAGAAACAGTCAGACAAGGTCTCGATGTCTTCCATCGAAAAGAGGACGCACTTCGACGAAAATAGCCTTAGACCTATACTGCCTCCGAGTCGTGCGTGGTTCTAAACCTTAAGTCTGCTATTTACTGTACTTTTTCTCAGTGCCTCACACCCCCACCTGTCTTCTTTGTGCCACTATGTTCTATGCGGGCATCTGTTTCAATTGGTTGACACGTTTAAGACCTTCAAGTTACTGTACTGCCAGTGCTGTACTTTTATTGTTCCCTCTTTTAGGCTGCCAGTGGGCCCGTGCTGCATACTCATCTGTTGTACCTATAAACAAAAGCCGTAGTTTCATCAAAAAGCCCCCCAATGTGTTTGAGGGCCTTCACGAGTGCATTCAGGCCGCCCTCGTTTCTTTACCTAAGTTGCCCTTTGCGTCCTCTCGTAATAGCTGCCTTAGTTCTTGTTGTCGTTTCCGTACCAACTCGGGCGTCTCCCACTCTCCCACCCCTCTACTCTCCTCCCGAGCCCGCGCACGCGCCCTGTCGCACGCATAACTTAACAGGAGCCCATAGATCTGAAACGGGGGGCTTGTAACGACGACGCAGAAGGAGGTGCAAGGCAGTGTGGCAGAAATGGAAGCTGACGCGCCCAGGGGGGAGCCGAGCTGATACACTGCCAGACGTACATTGCCATACAAAGGGCATATCACATCTGTAAAACTGGAACTATATGGGATGGTTCCTGAATAGCCTCAGATACTTCTTAACACCATCGAATCTAGATGCCCAACCAAAGTTCTGGACTCAGGGACAGAAATAGGACTCGGAAGTGAACAAGACATCGTAAAGTCAAGTTTGAGCTAGCACATAGTCACCGATGCAACAAAACCTGACGCAAGATACCTATGAGTGTAGTTTCTGAGTCTGCTCAGCCTCTGGCTGACATTCCGCAGTTCCGATAATTGACAACGACGCAGCCGCACGCGGCAGAATCAAAATTGATGCGCCTTCCTTTGGCTGGGAAATGGATGCGCAGTTATCTGAGCCCTAGAAGTGTTGGCAGGATCGAGAAGCAAGTGAAGCCTCGTGTATTTGGTCAGGTCCATAAGCAGTGCGTCAACGTAGGTCGGGGTCGAAGGTCAAATTCAGGCGTGAGGGAACAGCAATTTGGTTATCACGATACGATTGTCGCCTGAGTTGGCACGTGATATATTCTTTCCCGCGGTCCACGACGACGGACAAGCCCTTCATGAAGCGCTGACCTTCGAATTCGCCGCGGTCCCATTCAATTCCGCTTATTTAAAGTAGCCCCAAGGGGGTAATTGAACGCTGGATTTACTTATTCCCAAAGATGTGACAATTGTTTCGTCACTCAAATTCCTTAGGCGAATGCACTTACGGCGCGGCATTTATTGCTGCGGGCTGTGGGGGGAGTCAATCCGTAAAGCGTCAGTTTGCATAATAAGTTCATGCACGGAAACCCCATTAAACGCCGCTCAGTAGAGATTCGAATCTATCAAACAACTTGGACATTCTCTGGGTTCCACAGAGGGCCTAGCCGCCTAGGAGGCGACGGATAGATAAACATAACGACGATTCTCTCCGGCACGATGCGGTTGTGATATGAATGCACGCGTTAACGCGAAGTATGGGCAGAGGTAAAAAGAGAGAACAAAATTCATAGAAGCAGGACATTGTGTGCAGGGTAGAAGTGGGAAGAGAGCGCTCAATGAAGTCAGCAAGTAGACACTAGAGGAAAGATGACTAGAGAATCTACCTATCTCGTGAGTAGAAGCAAAAGAATTCCGTCCGGTAAAGACACTCGATCACTCGATCAAAACCTACATCCTCGAACTAGTGGGTTGGCGTCGTCGTAACCACATAGCCCAGAGGCTCTCAACTCTCAACAACGCCTTAGAAGCGACTCGGAAACTCCGCCTGCAGATCGAGTCGAGGGGGCGATGCTCTTGTGAATCGTTAGAACTTGGAATTACGTGGCCCAATGGGACTAAGACACCTGGCCACGGGAAAAGAAGGGGTGCTGCTTGCCAGTGTGATTATCCAACTCTGGAGCGATTCCCTCATAAAAACGCATGGCGCAGGGAAGCCCTTTGAACCAGACACGAGCCAGGGATGTTTGCAGCATGCACTTTTAACATATCCGGGAATGAACTCTGATGATACAGGATATGACATGCAGCAGCTCTTCTCCACGATTGGAGAATAGCCCTTCCCTCGGGAGTTCGTCGGACCGATAAAGCCATTGTTTCGATCCATCGATAATCAAGATAATCCTACCAACCAACTTCTTAACCCTGCATGGATGCAGAGAGCGTGGAAAGTCTTAAATGCGAGCTTAAAAGGTTGGTCGAGGTGCACGCCCTCCGATCGGTAACTAGAGGCCTCAGGGTGCGATGTGTGACGCCGTGCAGTTCGGACCGGGGAGAGAGGGGTAACTTCCATAAAGTACAAACAGGACGTTATGATTCAGAGTGCGATGCAACGTGTCTGCGGCAGAGGAATAAGATCGCGAGGAGAATATTCCATGATCCACGATGATTATAGTATAGGCGCTTAATCCACATGTCTATCCCGGCAAAAGCCATATTGCCATTGCCAGTGGCCCCACCAGCGAGCCGCAATTCATTTTGGCAGCACCAATCAGAATTAGATGAAGGTGGGCCGTCTCGCGAAGTATCCGGAGACGTGGGGGGAGAGGGTTAAGAGGACTATGCAAGGAGAGTCACAGAAGGCGGGAAACGAGGCGGGGGCGTCGTTCGAAAAAAAAAATGCGTTGTAGAAACGTAAAGGGGCTTGTGAGGAAGACCACGAGATCAAGTGAGTGAGTGAGAGTGAGGAGGGGAGTTGACCCTAAGGCCGGTTAGACCGAGTTGTAGGGTCGGAAGTGACCTAATCGGGGTTGACCGGAGATTTGATAGAGCCGTGAGAAAAGAAAATGGACTGGGATAGAGATGGAGATCAAGGACCAGCAGAGGGGCCTCTCTCCTTCTGCTACTCGCTCGCTAGTCCTCAACATCGTCAACGACGACCCGGACGCAACCGGCGTGTCTCCGTGTACTAGACTACTCCATCACTGCCCTATTACGGATTCGCACATTCCGCTGGTCTGGCCCCCTCTCGCTTCTCACCGCGTGGGCTTGCCTCGAGGCTGATCCTCCCTACAAACAGATCGCGTAAGACCCTCGGTGGTCTCCTCCTGTCACAACCCCCTCCATACGGTGCCCTCAGTCCTCCTCTGAGTACTCATTCTTCCGTACACAATCGTGAGCCTGAGCCTTTACTACTCATTTTTTCTTGTATATGACGCCGGTACTGACCACCTTTTCTCTCCCCAGATTGGTATCTACATCCCCTTCGGCGCTTCATTTTAGCGCATCCTAAATGCTATCAGCGCCGACACCGACACCGCCACCACTTCCACCACCTCTTCGCACAGACGCTCGTCTCGAGATTGAGCCCGATGAACAATGGAAGGACGAGTTGGCCAAGCGTATCGAGCATAGCCTTCGCAATATGGTCGAAGAAGCTCAAATAGTGCGCGACGCCATTCTCAACTCTCAGCCCCCTGAAAGCAGTCGTGAACGCGCTCTACAAGAGTATGAGAATAGCATGATTGCCATTCGGAAGTTGGCACAGGAGGAGTTCACCCGCCAGTTGCGCTTGGAGATGTCTGAGCGTAAATGGGCTCTTAATGTTATAGACTCGAATTCACCAGATGTTGCTCGGCAGCAGCAGTGGATCCTCGACAACATCCAAAAGGCCCAAGATGAACGCATCTTCAATGTGTCTGACGATCCCTCCCACAACACTGCGGGCGCAATCTCCAGTAGTCCTCAGCAACAGGGTGATGGTGAGGGAGGTACTGATGAAAGTTTTGAAGACGGTTCTGAAGGGTACGGAGATGCTGGATCAGACGATGACGAGTCAAGGGAGAGCGAGGAGGAGGATGACGACGAGGATGAAGGGGACGAGGAGGGCCCCAAACCCCGGCAGTCACGTCCGCCATCCCGTCCAGACCACCCTCTGACTCAATCCCACCCTTCAAAGTCTCCCGTCGCTCGAAGAGATGTACCTTCACGCCAGCGACAGTCATCGAATAACCAACCTCCAGAGGACAATGAAGAGGATGCGGATGACTCGTATGGGCATCCTCCGCGCTGGGACGGGAGTCAGCCATACGTTACTGGAGCAGCCCCTCGCCGTCCAAGTTCTGGCTCTCGAGCTCCCTCTTGGCGACCACATCCCCGCCCACCAGAGCCTTCTGGTATATCTCGTACCCTTGCCCACGCGAATGGACAGATATATACAGGCCCCGTGCCATTCCCTCGTCGCGGTAGTGTCAACAGTACTGGCTCAACTAGTAGCGGCGCAGGTCTTCATCGCGCGGGATCTTTGACCTCCGAACAATTTCGCGGTAGTAGTATTCCCCACACTCCCAACATCGCCGAACGCCCTCTCACTCAGAGTCGTGATCGCATCGCAGCAAATATTTCCCCTCGCGAGCGACAGACCTCTGCCTCTGCCAGCCCACATGACAGGCCCAGCCCGCCGAGCCACTCTATCGTATCACCACGAGCTATCCCTGGTGCGCGCCCTCCCTCGCTCGATGAGTCGATGCGCTTCCCGATGTCCGCGAGCCCCAGCTCGCGGGCCATTTATGGCCCGCAGCGTTCGCCCGAGGACATGAGGCAGGGCATCGCGATCCCGCGTGGGCCCACAAGTCCCGACGAGGGTCAACGGGTTGCTTCGTGGGGCTCGAGCCTCCATTCGCGCCGCTCCGTTGGCGACTTCAATACGCACCGACGGCAAAGTAGCAAGGGTGATTCGCGATTACCACCGGTCAACGGTGACGACACGGACGAATCAGATGATGTTGTTGGTCGGCTAGATGACCGCCAGAGTCTGCACAGCGCACGCAGCCTGCGAAGTGTGCGCAGTATGCGGAGCGTGGACTTCGAACAAATGGTCATGTGGAGGGAAGCTGAGGTCCGCCGCAAAGAGGAGGAGGCGACCCGCAAGGAAGAAGATGCAAACAAAAAGGAGGAGGAGGCGCGTCGTCTCGAGGAGAAGGCACGGCAATCTATGATTGACGCCGCCCGCCTTGGGGCAGAGGCCCGTCAGGCAGATGCTTCTGCCAAGATGCGAGAGGCGGCCGCCCAGACAAAGGAGGCTGAAGCCAAGCGTCAGGAGGCGGAAGCCAAGAAACGGGAGGCTGAAGCACAGAAACGGGAGGCTGAAGCTCAACGCAAGGAGGAGGTAGCCCGACATAGGGAGCTGGAAGCCCGACGGAAGGAGGAGCAGGCTCGTCGGAAGGAGGAAGAGGCTCAACGGAAGGAAGAGGAGGCAAGAAGGCGAGAGGAGGAGTTCCGGCGGAAGGAGGAGGACGCACGCAAGCGCGAGGAAGATGCTAGACGGAGAGAGGAGGACGCCCGGCAGCTAGAAATGGTCGCCCGGCAGAAGGAGGATGACGCGCGTCGCTTCGAGGAAGAAATAAGGAAGAAAGAGAGAGAGGCCAGGCGGAAGGAGGAGGAGGCCAGGCGCGCCGAAGTGGATTACGAGCGGAAGAAGCGGGAAATTGAGCAAAAGGAGGCTGAGCTCAGGAAACGTGAGGCAGAGCTTTTACGCAAGGAAGAGGCAGCTCGTCTTGCGCAAGAGGAGACATCACGCCAAGCCGAAGAGAAGGTCCGACTTCCAACCGAAGAGGCTACCCGTCAAGACGACGAGGCCGCCAACGCAGATGAGGCTGATCACGTTGCGGAGGAGCTCGCTCCGCAAGCCATAGAGACCGAGAGTTCGGCAGCCGAACAGGAGAGGCCGACAAAGGGTCAGGGTCGAAAGGGATCCAAGGGGCAAGCGAAGCGGCAGAAAGCACTCGAGGAGCGACGCCGGAAGGAACTGGAGGAGCAGCAGCGCCTCGAGGAACAACGACGTCTAGAAGAGCAACAACGCCATGAGGAGGAGAGGAAACGCGAAGAGGAGAGGCTCAGACGAGAACGAGAGGAGCAGATCCGTCTTGACGAGGAATTGAGTCGACAAGAACAAGAGCGCCTCGATCGCGAAGTTCTCCTCGAAGAAGAGCGTCGTCACCTCGAAGCTCGGGAAAGAGAGGCAAATCGACTTCGGGAGGAGCACCAGCGGGCTGTAGAGGTGGAGCGGCACGATCACTTGGAAGAACAGCGGCGCAAGGCTGCTGAGCAAATTCGCCAGCGCGATGAGCAGCATCGTCAACAGCAGCAACAGCAGGAAGGGCTCAGACAGCGCACCAAGGAAGAACAAGAAAGGGAGTTTCAACGGCGGGAGGCACTATACTACCAACGCACGTTGGAACGCGAGCGTCAGAACAGCATTGGTGCATCCGACTCCTGGACTGCGCATCGTCCCACCCCCTCCATTGGCTCCGCCAGCGATCGGAGCAGTGCATCGTCTATCTTCAATTCTTCCACTGGCTCGACGTTGTCGAGTCGCCCAACCTCGGTGGCTAGTCCTCATACCACCAGCTCTTCTTTCCCGCCATCGCCATCGCACTT
>QLOZ01003059.1:0-21792 GCA_003314065.1 Lactarius sp. MG50 | reverse complement strand
GTTATCTTATTCGCTAGGTTTTAGCCCACTCTGCCATCGCCATGTTGTCCTCAACCTTTCTGTTAATGTGCGTGCTTGCCCTTGTTTCTACACAATGCCATTCTTTTTCTTTGTTTTTGATGACTAGTCGATATCTCTAGACAACAACACCATGCAAGCGCCTAGTATTCCTGCGGCCCCTCTGTATGTATATCATTATGTCTTACAAGGGATACTATCTCAAATGCCTTGCACACGTCCTACCCCCCTTCGCCAGCATCGCCGTTTCCTCCCTCACTTCCCTCCCGGATCAATGCGATGCCGATTCAGCCCAGAGCTGGTCCCTCCACTCCCTCATGCCATGAGGGATGTGTTCCCAAAGTCAGAAAATGGTCCCATAGGTGGATCGTCCATATCCCCACCTCTGTCGCCACTCACTCCGACTGGGTCCTCTCCACCGCTTGTACCCAAGCCTCCAGGAGAAGTCAGTCGTGTCAGCTGTGGGGGATACACGCTCAAAAATATCCTCGAACAAGAGCATGGGTGGGAAAATGTACTTTACCATAAAATTAGAGTAAAGACAACTCGTTCGTAGTGCAATTGTCACGCTCAGGACTTTTCAGGAAAAAGTATGCTCTTTGGCCAACGAATATTTGGACACATCCCTTGCATATTCCGTTCAAGCAGCAGAGTCCAAGGACAAACTTACTCAGATTTGTGAACTGGTGCGATATGTCTCAAATCGCACGGATGTACAATTGATCATGGCGGGCAGGCTTCTAGAGAATTTCCCATACTACTCAAGTTTGAAGAAAACTGGGTAGTACATGACTATTTACGCACCTACTTGAAGAACAGCGCACAGAAAGCCAAGAAAGCTCAGCAGAATAAAGATAGAAATCTGGAAGCTGCAGTCAAGGGCAAAGCTAGAGGTGCGTGTGCATGCGCCCTCGGACCTCTGGTGGATGAAATCTTAATGGTGTACTCAAACAGCCAATTGATCGCCTAGAGTCCTGGCTGTATGTTACTCTGAAGATTACACCTACCTCTATTCTACGTTGGTTTGCGGAATTCGATTGGCCACACTCACATCGGCCTCGTAAGCACCCATGCCGCACACACACATTTTTCCCTCTTCCTCTCTTGCTGTGGCATGTCTGCCAGCCCCCTTGCCCTTTGTGCAGTGTGTGCGCAGTGGAATGCACTGGTGAGTTCAGCGGGAGTGAGGCACTATGGCGAGGAATAGGCTGCAAAGCGTTCTCGAAAGCTTGAGACACGCGAAGAGAAATCAGACAGAAATGAGGAGGGGAGTGGGCTTGGAAAACAGCTCTAATACGCTGCTAGCTTGCTTGCCTCTCTATTCGACAGAACACAGAGGTTAAATACATGGCAGGGAACACAGGAATGCGTGGCCGAAATCGTAAAGTATGGAGTCGAAGGTAACACTACGAACCTAGCAGCTGCGAAGACTACAGGTGGGGTTGTAAGAAGTGGATATCGCAAGTGAGACGCAGAGAAAGAGGAGGGGGCGCAAGAGGGCGCGAGGTCAACGCAGAAAGGTAGGAGACACAGGAGAGTCGAGATGAGGGCCCAGAACCGAGAAACCTAACAAGATGTACAAGATGTGCACAGGGGGCGATGGAGAAATGAAAGAAACATGCCCCAAAAGGGATGAGAACAAAGAGAACGTGAGGCATGTAGCTGGCCGAGGCATAAAGTCTAAGCGGTGCGCGAGGCGGCACAGCAAGGTAATCTAAAGAGAAACAAAGAAGTAAGCGAGACGGGTGGCGGCATTATGCACGCAAGTGGGGCAGAGGGTACAGGCTTGGTGGCGCACCGAGGTGCGAGGGTCATTGCGGCGGCATCACAGAGGCTAGCGGTTTGAAGGGTGAAGAAGGGTACGAAATGTGTGATTCCAGGGGCAGCAGACATGCAGACCTTACACCAGCATCACTAGTTTCGGTGTGGGAGATGAATGACCCTTACAATAATCCCACTGATGGTATATGGTTGATCTCCCCCCCACCGGCTTCACCCCCAGGCCTCTGCCCAAAGTCAATCCCCCTGGTACTTTGACTGCCACTGCTAGGGCATGACACGGGTTTTTGCTGATTTGTTTTCCCACGGTCCCTGGAAGGTCAAGTTTTGGATGAAATTCTTAGTTGAGGAGTGAAACTGATAGAGAATTGATTGAGCTATATCTCCACCAAATCTCAACCGATTTGGATGATTATTGGTGTGTCAGGAAGCAAAACACTGTGGAAAATCGTGCAGTTTCTCAACCCGTACAGTTTTTCACAATGTTTTGCTTCCTGACACACCAATAATCATCCAAATCGGTTGAGATTTGGTGGAGATATAGCTCAATCAATTCTCTATCAGTTTCACTCCTCAACTAAGAATTTCGTCCAAAACGTGACCTTCCAGGGACCGTGGGAAAAAATTTAAGCCAAAACCCGTGTCATGCCCTAGCCACTGCCAGCACAACTCCAGGGTTGTCAACCGCTGGACAGTGATTCACCTGTACCATCACCACTGTGCAAATGTATTCATACATGTCACCTAGGCCTACAGCATGCTGAGTCGATCCAGTCGATCTGGGATTCTAGCTTCAAGCAGCCATGCAGTCATGGTGGTGCTATATCATAACTTATCACCCATGACACGATAATCAGCCGTGTACTGAGTGGTAGGTAACAATCAGCCGTGTACTGAGTGGTGGGTGACAATCAGCCATGTACTGAGTGGTGGGTGACAATCGGCCGTGTACTGAGTGGTGGGTGGCATTCGACCGTGTACTGAGTGGTGGGTGGCAATCGGCCGTGTACTGAGAGGTAGGGGGCAATCGGCCGTGTGGTGGGTGATGGGTAGCAATCGGCCGTGTAGTGGGTGATGGGCGACAACCGGCCGTGTACTGGGTACCCCAATACTGTGGGCCTCAAAGACTTGGGCCTAAGATTGCCACCACATACAGCTCCAGCCCATTGACCGTCTTTTGAAAATGAGCTCTAGATGGAAGTACGAATGCTATATGTTTTATTCCATTCCAGACAACACACCATCGTCCCCAGTGCTGCTTCACAGCAAAAGTGCCAGGTGCCATCACGGTCGTATTTATGCCTGGTGCATTTCCTAACGTGGCGGCAAGATTGAATAAATGATTTGCAGTCGCTGTTCGCTCCTCACGCTCGGCCTCAGTGACTGCAGCTTCTGCTTGCACGACACGTGCCTTTTCTGCCACTCCCTGACGTTTTGATTTTCCCAGGCTCACGAAGTAGCTCTGCGGTGTCGTCCTCCTCGTCATCCCCGTCATCGTCGTCATCATCATCGTCACCACCAGCATGGTCTTTATCGCGCCTGTCCTGGTCTGTAGGTGTCAGCTAATAAGTACCACCACAGAAACGCAACACGCCACGCACTTGGTGTCCCCCTTCGGGCTGTCTGTACATCCTTGTCATCATCTGCACCCTTATCCATCTCTAGTGCTTGTGAAACCTTCCTCCGCTTGCTTGCCTCTTCATCCTTGATCACTGCAGGTGCCTGTGGCTCGTCTTCCTCTAGTAATTCGGCGGCCTTGCACTTCTTTGCACATGATTGTCGGCTTCTGCAGTAAGGAGCTCCGCATGCAAATCACGCTTTTTAACTTCATCTACAGAAGTTTGGCCAGGCTGTCTGAGAGTTGGTGTAAGATGGCAATGCCCGCTGGGCCCGAAATGAGCTCTTCGACTTTTCCTCATTGCTACAAGAACCAGAGGCAAAATAGAAACACAGTGAGTAGAGGCACCTCATTGACATACATCCATGTATTTACCACGTCGCCAGGCACCGAGGCTCATGGTGTCTCTGTCACACAGCTGGACTCCATTGACCTCATGTTATAAGGCTGAGGCCACGTTCGTGGATATGGATCTATGGGATCTATAGGCTACTATAGTGCACAACCGTATTGGGACAAACACCACGAAGACATGATCCTGTTGAAAGACGTGAATGAGTTGACAGAACTCTGGCACTTCAAGTCAAGACCAACATGGCCTGCCAAGTAAGGTTTAATTGGTCTTCTGCCGTTTATAAATCTCCCACTACGGCCTACATCCACCACCCCAATCAATTGCCTGTCTTCATCGACACTGCTTGTCATTGGGAGGCAGTGGGTTCTGGCTTACACTGACACACGATGCTGTCCTTGCCGGTGAGGAGCGCCTCATGGCCATCATGCGGCGCAGACCCGGTCGCGAACGTGGCGTCATTATGCTCAATGGCTCCAAGGTCTCCGTGGACGTCGAGGAGCTTCCCGAGGTAGAAATCAAGTCACTCAGCAAACAGAAGCGCGTCAAGCCGCCACGGATCCCACTCGATCAGCCGCCCGTGCTCAGGGCAAAGAACCAGGTACGGATCCCCTGAGCCCAACCAAGCAGGAGGGCATCTCGGAGAGTCGGAGTTCCAGGTGCAGTGCCAAAGTTCCGCAGTCTGCTGGGACGATATTTCATGGGCGATGAAACAGGCGGCGACATCGACGCAGCAACCTGTTGCTGCTATCTCCCCACTTTCATCCGGAGACGACCCGGCATGCTCTTCCTCCGAATTTCCCCTACAGTACGCACTCAACACGTTGCAGTACCTCCAAGCTCTGCATTCGCGATCGGATACCAACTCGGACGGCCGGACGCTCACCTCTGAAAAGGGCTTCCCGTTTCGCCATAAGCTCTCGCCAGAGATTTCTGCATCCCTGCCTGTTATAAGGGCGAGAGGGTCATCAGCAGAAGAGATCGCGGCAGTGGTGACGAGCTACGATGTGCGGACGCGGTGGGACTCGCGCTTCGTTGGCGCTCATGTGTTCAAGGCCTTTGCAGGTGTGGGTGGAGCACACGTGGTGTTTGCGGTGAGCAAAGCAAGCTTCCCATTCCACGACCATGGATCCTACCTCGCATCAATTCTCGCGCGCGGCCAGCGCAAGGGCAAGGAGGGGGCCTCCGACGGTGGTCGATTGCGGCCGCTCTTTTGCGTAATCGGCATCGTTCCGAGCCTTCAACATCAACCTACATCTTCCATCACCCACCCTCGTTCTCGCGTCTACCTTCCATCTTCCACACTCATTCACACGCACATCGCCTGTCTCGTCTCCCCCCATAGTTCCTTTGAACCTCTCTCTTTCCCGTCCTTCCCTTCTCGCGCCACTCGTCCTCTCAGCCTCGTGTCTGTCCCTCATTGCCTCATCACTCGGTCTACCATCATGAGGCACCCTTCCGTCCTCGCCCTTGAGCTAGCCGTCCCCTTAGTCCTCATTCAGTAAAAATCCCCCTACCACTCCGTGTTCACACCACCTACCTGCCCATCATCCCCCACTCACAATCGTCCATGTCACCTCCCACGGCGCCCTCAAACTCAAGTCGGCCGCTCCCCCTTGTTTCTGCCAACCCTGTCACCTTCGCCATGTCAAGCAACCTTGCCCGGCAGTCCCTTTGGCACCTCATGTACGTGTATATCCTCTATTTCATTATTTTTCGACTCAATTTACTGAATCACCTTTGTCCCTCCCTTTACATGCTATGTCTACAACCCCTCACTCTTTTGTTCTAGTTCGTCCCTACCCATTCGCGCCCGACCAAATCGCCACTGCACTGGCAACCAGTGGTACTGTGTAACCAGATCTAGGGCCATATGGACTCACTGGGATAAACGATCTGGATTGTCCAAGCCATGGAGAGTGATGTAAAGGTAAAGGCCTTCGCCTACGTCCAATGTAGCACGCAGGAAGGCGTGCTGGTGAGTTCGATAGTCCAATGCTTGCCTCCGGAGAGGCTTCTCTGGGGGTTCTTATTAGTGCGCATGCGTATCTAGATACATTAGTTGGTAATCTATCTACCAACGAGGAGAGGTAAGCAAGCAAGGCAAGACCGAACAAGGAATGCTGCAGAAATTCAGATGTTGCTGGCAATGGCGAAGCGAAGTCACAGGATGACGTTTGGTGCTTTTCCCTGTGTCAAGAACGAGTGTGCGAGGGGTATAGTGGAGTCTGGTGCAGCTGGGCCAGTTCACACCTGTGCTGGTAAATTGTTTCCAGCTGTGTCCTTCGCATCACAGCACCTGGACTTTTGTAGCGTTCTCATTTTGTTACCATACCGTCACGTGTCATGATTCTCTGCATTGAGAAGTTCTCTTTTTCTTAGTCTTTTGCATTCCCCTCACCCCTCTCTCGTCAACATGCTCTACCCACTGGGACCCGGCGGCTGATTCCTGGTCTCAGCTTGACCCCATTCCCTCTTCACTTGTGTTCATTTTCTCAAACTCACCGGCGCACTGTATTTGCCAATTACCGCTAAATATATTGATTTTGTTCTGCTTCTGAACATGTCTGAGATGCTAGTTAGATAACGTTGCATGAACCAGTATGAGCACTGCCTGGGCTCGGCATTCGCATTTCTAGTATTTGACCATCCCCTTGACCATCCGTAGCCCCTGCATCGGGCCGATTGATCTCCATCGGCCAATAATCGCCAGCAAATTAGCAGACTATTCTAATTTAAAAATTGTAGCCTGATTTGTAGACATTATTTATGTCTCATCTTATTCAATATAAACAGATGCCTTTCCATGCCCCGCTGCATTAAGCTAATCAGAGCCTGTTAAGACTAAAACAATAGAGCGAAATGAGTTTATATAATCTGATTGGTGATTCGCGTCAGCTGAGATAACAATTTAGTTTACATACGTCAGGGAATAAAGGGCTCTCTCTTAAGCACATGACTAATATTCAATTGTTTGCGTATTCTTATTTTAAATCGTGTGATGTATAAGGAGGGGTCGACAGATCATTCAATTGTCTTAATATAATTTGTGACAACAACTGACTCTACTAAGTGGTTAATATATTGGACATTAATTGACCTCACAGTTGACTATAAGCGGACTCTGCTTATCCGTTCTTGCCCGTCGTGTTATAAGCTTATAAATTTAATTAAGAGCTTCCCTACGCATTACATAATAAGCAACAGTTATCTTATCTAATCTGAGTCAGGTTGTCGGTCACATCCCTGGGCCAACAGGACGACACCGTGACGAGGAAGAAGCTAACGGACGCACACATCCCCACACCAACTGAAGGCCCGCCGGTCGCACCCACGTCCCTCCCCAATTTCCCCTGCGCGAATTGTTACGCGCACGACTCCACCGAAGCTCTACGATACGCCACGACTCAAGTCGGTGTGCAGCAGCCATGGTTGCAAAGAAAGACTTATACGCTGATTAACGAGATCCGCCATATTATATTGTGTGAGTATCATAGATTCTTCCTAGAGTGGAGCGCTTTTGTCACACAACCGTGGATAGATGCTTGAGCAAGGTGTAACTCTGGCGGCGTACGTTTCGTAGCTCGACGGAGGAACAACTGGATGCCTGATCTCAAGGAATCGATGCAATCACAAGCCTACCACCCGTTCCGTGGTGGGGGTGAGAGGACAAGCACCGGTAAGTCGATCATGGCGAGACTCGGCACTCGATCGGACTGATAAGACCAATATAGCGTGCTATGCCAACAGAACACAGCAGCACATGAGATGGATATGGTTTGTTGCAGGGGGGGTGTCCTGCAAATTATACTCGTACCTGCCCGATGCTACCTCGAGGTCGTGCCTTATTACTTAAGACGAATTAGTACCTTCTGATAAACACTATTGGGTTCATGTTGGCAACAGGGACAGTATAACTTGAATACAAAGCAATTCTACAACTTGAGCTTGAGGCCTCAAAAAAAAAAAACAAACAAAGAGGAAGAGTACCCGGTAACGTCTATTCGATAAGCCAGGCTGACGAACGGTTCCTCGCTGCCTGGGTGTTTCTATGGCGTTTCCGGCGTCTGGGTAAGGAAAAGGTGGGAAAGGGGGCCGATCACCATCCGAGTGAACGAAGCTGTCTCTAAGTCGTATCCGACCTTGTCTTCTGACTTCTCATGCACAGGCCTGGGGTTCGATGTTCCTGGATCGGACCGGTCTTTCGGAATGAAAACTGGTGCTTCAGAAGTCGACCCAGCACTGATTGACTCGGTGACGACCACAACGTGGATTGAGCTATGGACATTGCCTGCTCTATACTGCGCATTGGGGATGGGTCTCCCTGGCGCGAAGTGGGGCAGCCCAGATGTCCTGTAAAAAGAAACAAAATGACAGTTGAGGAATAACTCTGGGGCCATTGCAGGGACCAGTTGGACATACATATATTCGGTGAGTGATCCGTGTTGGCAAAGAGAACGATACAGGCGACCTGCGCCAAGGGACCTACGGGCAAGTCAGTACTATTGACTGCAAGGAAGGGGGACTAAAGCCGAACAAAATTGCGACTGCAGAGAGCACAAGAATCCTTAAGCTAGGTAGCCTTTCGATGAACTTTTGAAATCGCTTACCCGCTGAGTGAACAAACATCTGGCATGGGAGCTGTATCAGCCGCTGATGGATTGAAACGATAGAATGATAGATCATACTGCATTCCAAGCGTCTATCAGGGAAGAGAGAACATTCAGCTTAATTCTTGCACGTGCGAATTCCAGACGCACCGTTCAGATTGAGAGCTAGGAAGACCTGATAAAATTTAACACAGTATTATCAAGAGATAGGAATACACCTACTACAGCTGGCACATCCGCAATACTCGCCAGGGCTATCCAGATGATGCACTTAAAGGACATCAGCAACCGGTGGAAGAGAAAAGGTGGGGTATTACCTGTTGGTAAAGGAGACACCATATACCAGTTGAACTCCTGTGCGCGTACCGCAAGAGTCCAATTAGCATGACCAAGAGGAGCATTATGTCGACCACTAGAGCGACGACAGCAGCAGACAGGAACCTGTGGAAGCCCAAGATGGTGCACGTGTCCTGATTTGGGTTATAGAACGCTTTCACCTTTTATTGTGTGCACGTGAGTCCAGAAACTCTTAAGGGAGGGAGGAGTCGGGAAAAAATGCCGTACCGTGGTCAAACCTTCGCAGACACAAGCGCGGGAAATGAGAATATGGGATACACTGTTCGGGATACAAAACGTACAGTGTATAATGGCTGCAACGCCAGCTAACCATGCACCAACAGAAATAAACGAGATAATTCTTTGGCGGTTCCATATTGCGATTCTGGAAGAAAAACGACATTATGACGACAGTAAAATGGTAAGAGTCACAGTGATGACTTGCACGCGGAGAACGATGATAAGAGAGGCGAATACCCAACTGGCGTACAAAAACACCTGTGGAGGTTAACATCGCATTCAACAGGGGTACAAATATAGGTGATTGAACAAGACACGCTCACAGCGTCTGCGATCGTAAATGACTGCGGCAAGGTGCAAGTTAACACATTGGCAATAACCTTCCCTAAACCCAGGAACGTGCAAATCTTACCTGACAGATAACGTTGCCACCGTTCTCGCCAACAAGGGATAGGATGAATGTAACTAGAGCAGAGTAGCGGGTTCCAAGGTATAGCTACTTCGATTTGGGCTGTGGTGATAACCCATGGTCACGATGACTTACCCATATTGTCCATCTGTAGGGTTGCTTTCCTCTCAGGACGTCCAGCTCAAACCTTGCAGTAAACACGGCTTCCCAACTGACGTTGTTAGTTCACATCGATGTGCGCTTTCCTGGGTACGAGAGTGAGCGCACATGTAGATACCAGCAATGGCATGATCGAGCTTGATCAGAGCGACTATATGGTTGTCAGGACGACATCAGGTCAATACGATGACGAGGAAACGCACGATAGTCTTTATAGAGGACGGAGGGATCATTCCAATTGACCATTTTGGTGATGCTACGTCGATAGAGAGTGGTTAAATGCACTCATGCAAAGGCCCGGGCCTACACAATATATAGGTCAGCTCGCCCTGTAGAAGCGCTGCACAGTCATGACTGGACTGACGGCACGAATCTACAATTATGGTCAAGAAGTGTACCTGACTTCTTGATTGATGTTCTAAGTGGGATGTTGTCATGAGGGCGCTGGTAAAGTACCGGTCTACCGGGCTTGAGGCTTCAGGATCAACTTGTCGTAAATAGCCATCTAGCG
Source organism: Lactarius sp. MG50 (assembly GCA_003314065.1). NCBI lineage: Eukaryota > Fungi > Basidiomycota > Agaricomycetes > Russulales > Russulaceae > Lactarius > Lactarius sp. MG50. The sequence goes on along the minus strand of QLOZ01003059.1, from coordinate 11,760 downwards.
GCGTGACCAAGGGTCAGATCGTCCGACAGCCTAGGGTTGCTTTTTCACGCTTTTCCGCGCCCTTCATTTATTGAGAGCCCAATAAAAGGGTACTGTGATGAGGCTGCAGACGTCGGACCTGTTGTTTGCAATGCCAGAGACCTACGGTAAGTAGCTCCATCACATGCCGCGTTTCCTGAGAGACAGTGAGAGTGTCGTAGCCACTAGGATCAAGAAGACACGGAGACTCGGAAAGGGGGGCGAGAAGCGAGACAAGAGGGTTTGATAGTGATGGTAACGGCGATGGTGATGGAGAGAGGTGTAACTTGAAGTAAAGAGTAAGGGCTAACAGCGGCAAGGTAGCCGTACAAGGGCCGTGACTGTGAATCCACAGTACAGTGAGGTCACCGTACTACTAGTACTATCCCGGGCCGCGGCCGCAATAAATGGACGCGCCACCGTCGGACCGGAGCCTGACGTAGGCAGGAATGGATAAGCAGAGTCCGCTTAGGGATCAAATAATTCAAGTCTGTTACAGTAATCAGACTGCAAATGTTAAATAAAAATAATCTGCTAATTTACTGGGTGAATAGTTTAGCTGCTATATCAATTTATTCCATCGGCTAAACTATTCACCCAGTAAATTAGCAGACTGTTTTTGTTTAAAATTTGCCATCTGATTAACAGACTTGACTTGTTCATCAGTTTATTGGACTCGGACATAAGCGGACGCTGCTTATCCACTCCTGCCCGTCGTGTGAGGTTAGTTATTGAGTAACTGGCTCGCCCATCGCAGTATCTTCCCCTGCGTCCGTCTACTCCACACCCTCCTAAGCATTCGAGTCAAGCCCAGTCTCTAACTTGAACTGCAGCGCTCCTCACGTGAGTAGCGAAGAAGAACGGATTCCACATCGTTGACACGCTGCAGCGTGTGGTTGCCCTCTTCCTCCGCCGTTTCGAGCGCCTCGTGCACAACAGCGGGGCGATGGCATCGGTCGGCATCTGTGCATGTACCATCATCGATTTCATCACCAGTACGGTACGTATTGTGATAAGATAGGCGACCGTTGCGCAGGGAACCTTCTACAGTACTTAATAAGCCCCCATTACCGGAAGTTAGGGCGCGCTCTCCGTCCACCGGCCCCCGAGAGCCTCGTGGACAACTGTAAAGCAACGTAGAGGTAGGTATCGGTGCGTGATCGGACTCTGCGTTGTGCTGGTGCTTCCCCCCAAACCTGTCGCTGATGGAACATCGTGGAGCCCGTTTGCGCAAAGTCTAATGTTCGGGTGCCCACGCAGTAGCCACATGTACTCGTCCACACATGTTCCTCGTCCTGAATACGTTTCCGCGCTGCGCGCGCTCGTGCTAATAATGCAATCTCCAGAAGCAGCGCAGCGGGCATACAGGCAGGGTTCAGATAGACACTAACACTGACAGGCCTACCGGAGGTGCGTCTCATCTGCATACTTATCGATGTGTTGCAACACGCTGATCGAAGGAAGCGTTCAGACGAGGTATACTCTCACCCGCACATTAGTGTCTGTAATTCCACTCGTGATGACATGTAAACTGATTTGATGCGACGAACGCACGTCTTCGACTCCGGAAGTAATACCAGAAAGCAGTTGCAGACATGGGAAATTGCAGAGGAACCGCATAACACCCGGTGAGGCAGCTTTAACGCCACGATGTTCGAGTGTATGTTATGCCCATCTTTTATATGCGTGTTTGCATAACTTTTATCCCGCCCTCAATAATCAGACATGTTCAACGTTATCGGTGAACGCGCAAGCGACTGATTGAACACAGGGGACAGCGTGGACGTTGTCGTAGGTTCTATCTGAGTGCTGTGGCCTCCCTAAAACAATGAATTGGCACAATACCGTGACTGGAATCCCAGGTATCGCCGCCTGGGCGGATCGATCTGGTGTCGGTTTCATCAGGAAGTTCCTCATTAGGAACGAGTCGGCTCCCGGTGCTTCTATATCGGGGGCACACCCACATACTACCCTAGTACATGTACTGTACAGTCATCTATGGCTTCTAAAGCCGCTCTTTAGACCACCCAAATCTTTTTGACCTTCGGGATCCTGCTGTAGCAGATGATGGGGCAATTTGAATGGACAACATTTTATTCATGAGTTAAACTACCTAGTGGGCAATTTGGAACTGCTATCGGTTGGTGTTGAACAACGCGATGAAGGAATCAGCCAAAACAAGGTCAATGGACTAGTCACATCAGCGTAAGTTTTCTAATCGGGAGAGACCCCGATCACGGTCTCCGTAAATGTGATCATGATCGCCGTTGTCCTCATCATCATGTGACTCTACGGAGCACTGATGTCAACCCACTCGGCATTCTTTTGTGAATATCTTGCAATCCCGCATGGCTGGCTACCTTTGAAATGGCTTATCTCACTATATAGCATGTAATTTGTATCTGGCCACGAAAAGTTGGTAAAAATCACATTTCTTATCAGTATTTGTTCATCAAATTTCAGTTTTTGCCAGAAATAAAATGGAACGAGTCTCCCGCAACATCTACTAATTGTATCTCTATAAAAATTTAAAGAGATGTACGTGGGAGCTATCCATTGGATATTACAAAAAGTCCGAAGCGATTTGACCAAAAACGCGGCCATCGGAGTCGTTTGGTCTACTGACCCCCGGGCCGATGTTCCATAGAGTCATGGATGACTGTACGAGGCAGGTATCCTCTACAACCGATCCCTCCTCGCACTTTCGATCTATTTTCGATGATGCATTGGAAATGTACTGTACAAGAACTGCAAATCACGGTGAGTCCTAATATGCTCCCCCTCATGATAGGTCTCATCCGGCCGCTCAACGCGCGTCCTCTCAGAGCATCCTTGACATTTTTGGCGCCATTACTACCTCCCATATAATGCCACCTAGATGTGCGTGACTGTCGTCCGCGAAAGGTGCGCAACTCGCTCACACATGCGACGTTCTGCTCGATCTCGGGGAAGGAGAGACACAGAAACACATACGCTCTTCTGGTGGTACACTGCCCCAGGTGGCCACAGCTGAAGGGGAGAACCTGTTTGTGCCTCAGGAGTCTCATTGGGATCCATGAAGCGTGCGGATCAGTTATTAACATCGCTACTGGTCTCCACACTGGATGTGTTCCGCAAGCAACCCTGAGAAGCAAGGACAGAGTATGGAGTCAAGTGTTAGACATGGTGGTGGAGAAAAGGGTGGGGTGAATGATATATATGTTTGCGGGAGCCGTGGGGATGATACATGGTGACTAGGAGAATGTGTCGACAATGATGTGGTAGGCAAAAGGCCATATGTCGAGCAATCGTTTCGAGTGGTCACAGAAAAACCTTCCTCGGCCAGATCAGACCAGGCCTACGAGGAGGAGTAATGAGAGGGAACACACCTGAGATCGAAGATCTGTCCTGGATACTCCCTGGCGTCAATGCATCGATCCTCCGTCCACCCGAGCTTGTCAATCCACGCGTGTGGTATCGCCACAGCAGATGTATGTCATAGCGCGCTAATGATATCTCGAGAAATGATGACAGTTACACAGTATAGCGAGGGCATTGACAAACTCGAGCATGACGGCGGGTAGTGCAAGGCTCTCCAGCAACTAGGCCTAGGCTGGAGAACATAATAACACGCATGCATATACGTTGGGAAAGACAGTGACGAGGTAGAGATTATGACTGGAGGGCGTAGTTCGTATCGCGAAGCGGACGAGGTGGGCGTTGAATCGCAACTCCTGAACAGCATTGTACCTCACCCTCGACATTATCTCATGATAGCTTGACGCAGGATTGTGGAAACACACATAGAAACCCTCTTAGCAGTGAGGGTAGAACAATGTAGGATCATGTCAAGGCAGCTGCTTCTATCGCCTGTGCCTGTGGGAGATCTTACATGAAGAGGAGGTGGTCCCCGGATGGGACGTTCGAATCCGCCGCTCCCAGGGGCGCAGGCGGTACATGAAGTTCGTTCTCGCTCTCGCCGGCCACTTTTGAAAGCAATGAGAGCGAAGACGAAACCAAGAGTGTAGTCGACGCGGAATGCTGTAACGGAATCGTCACCGTTGCTGCTGTGACGGTGCCTTTCTGCAATGAGAACACAGGAGGTGGCGGCATGGATGGTACGGAAGGGACGGATGGATACGAGGCGGAAATGGGAATAGACGCATCAGGCGCGTCGGCCGGAGCAGACTGTCGCGAACTCTGGTGGAGCGACCTGAGTACAACGGGGACAGTACTTGGAACAGCTGGTGAAACACGACTGCTCCACGGAACGCGCCTTACGTGTCGCGTGTACGCTCGCTCACAGTAGCTCTCGTAGTTTTCTTGCAACAGCTCGCCTGCCTCCTCCTTGAGCGCCGAGTCTGGATTCGGATAAATAAGCAGGCCCTTGATAGTGACGAGGATGTGCCCGATGCCATACGACTACTTCCAGTCCATTTTGAGGATATTGACACAGATCTTGCCCGCGCTAGAGACGTTCGGATAGATTGTCTTGGTGGAGAACCAACCTGCCAACATGAAATGAGCACAGGCGGACGTTAGACGCGGGACAAGGAGGTCGTACATCTCGGTGGTGAGGCAGGGAACTCTTCTGTAAATTCAAAATTTTACGTGAAAGTACCCTCCCTGGTATGGTGTTCCCTCTACAAGTTGGAACGCGTCGACACGAGGCGTTTGTTCGAGGTATCCCGCGCGAAGACACACATGGGCCTCCAATAACACCCACAACATCTAGCATACTCTCCTCGCTCAGCTGGACGCGAATGCCTTCCGGAAGACTGGTCCTGAGCTCTCTCAGCTCGCGCAAAAGACGACGCATGGCAGTATAAGGGATAGCCTGTTATTGTTTTGATGAAGGTCAGAAGCAGCACCGACGAATAAGTGAGGAGGAAGTGCTCACCATGATGTAAACAAGATTGGCAGCTAGTGAAAACTAAGAAGGCGGAGGGAAGAAAGTTCAAATCGCTGAAAACTGAACCGCAACAAGACGCGGGTTGATTTTCCATCTACATAGTACGTGCCAATCACGGTCTCGACTCAATCTACTCACCGAACGCCCACTCGACAAACATCCCCTCCTGACATACTGTACCTGTATTTTGAATGATACATGCGTTCATGGCAAGTGATGAGTGGTGACCAGGAAAAGTGATTCAGGTATTGGCGATGTGTTTTGGACAAGAAAGGACCTGGTTGGATAGAAATGAACCTGAGGTGGGCATTGAATCGCCACTTTTATACAGGAGGTGCGGAATTCCGGAAACGCACGTGGAAACCCTCCTACCCTTACTCAAGGGTAGACGAGGGTCGTTGTTTCTCTCGCCTGTGCAAATGTGCCGATCCTACATGAAAACGAAGGAGTGCAAGGGGAGACGATAACTGTAGGTACTATTTTACATAATCTGTTGACCGAACGCGAAGTGCAAAAGGCAGGTGTGTGCCAGTAGAAGTAGTGTTGCCACCAGTCCAAGTTACTGTAACACCGGTGTGACTTGTACAGTACACCGCTTGGAAGTAGTGCAACTTGTTACAGCTTGCACCGTCAAGTTATGCACTTGCAAGTTAATTACAAATATTTTCCTCATACGCTTATATTGTCAGAACGTCGCGTGGTCATCTCAGATTCGGCATTCTGTCTTTGCGGGAAAAAAAGGGGGATAACCCTTATCTGACAACATACAAAATGCTTATCCGCCGGATTTTACCCAATGGGAATGTTACATGTCCAATCGGAAGGCCGTAAAGTAAGTAGTAGATTATTTTCATTGGCTGTGGGAACGGTCCGTGAGTCCCGAACTTGCAAGTCACCAGTGTCAACTTGACGGTGCAAGTTGAAACCGAGTTGACAACTTGGACCGGCTTGCATTGGACCGTAGCAACACTATGCGGAAAGCCCGGTGTATGACAAGGCGCTCTCCTCTAAGGCCATCGAAGACGTGTTGGACTCGCTGCCAAACGTCGTCGAGATGCCCATCCAAGTCTATGATGATGTTGGGTCCTATAAACGATAGTGCTGTTATATCGATACGTCTGTGGTGGGGATATGATGGAGTTGCTGGCGGGGCAAAAGCTGGTTCGAAGTTGCGTGGTTCAGTTTTCGTCACATGCTTTCCCTCTGTTTCGTTTTCTTTTTTGCACGTTGTCATTACACACGTCACGTTATAAATGGTCCTCGACTCATAAGAGAACAACATATAGGGTGTGGGGGGGGGACGGTGCGATCGGTCCGGCAGCGCGTCTCGAATGATTGATGACTTGGAGTTCTCAGGTGATCCGTTTTCATTATCCATTGGCATTTGTCAACCGCGGCGAACTCGCTTCTTGGAGCGGATGCCTGTCTCCAACTGTCCACGACGTTACGTGGACCCATCGGTTCTCATTGTGACGGATACACCCCTCATTGTAGCAATGTAGCTGCGGAACTCGGTCGTGCGATCATTCCTTTCGTGTGATGTAACGTGCGCGTGCTTCCGAGTCTCCCAACTGACGTTGTTAGTTGATGTTCGCCTTCCTGGGTACGAGAGTGAGCACACATGTAGATACCAGCAATGGCATGATCAAGCTTGATCATGACGACTGTTTGATCGTCAGGACGACATCAAGTCAATCATGAGACGATGACGAGGAAACGCACGATAGTCTTTATTGAGGACGGAGGGATCATTCCAGTTGACCATCTTGGTGATGCTACGTCGATAGAGAGTGGTTTACAGTGTGCGGCGGCCCCAACGAAACAGGTGAGCACTAACTGAAATGCCCTGGATACCCACACCAAAGATGGGCACTCAGAAGAAAAATCTGTGGAAACTTAAAGTACTTAACGCTTGCCGCGCCCCTAGTGAACGAAAAGCGGCGGCTCAACCAGCCAATTACATCGACGCAACTTACAAACAAGGTGAGTCAAAGTAAACACGGTCCGCGATAAGATACTTGACAGATCACGTCTATGATCGTGAAGACAAATTACGCTAAATAGTACTAACCCTCCAACCCTCCCTGTAACGTAGACTGCGGATGCGCAAGACCGCCGCCCCGCAACACCAAGCCTATCGGAATGAACGCCTGAAAATATTAGAGGCTAAGTAGTCGAGGGGACAGATACGCGGGACCAGACTCTCAATCGCCCCTATTCATGGGCGTGCTCTCCTACGCGTTACGTAATAATCAACAGTTATCTTATCTAATCTTAGTCAGGTTGCATCCCCAACAAGACAACATGAGGAAGAACTGAAGCTAACGGACGCAGAGAGCAGGCCAACACACATCCCACCAAGGCCCGCCTGCCACACCCACGTCCCTCCCCAACTTCCCCTGCGCGAATTGTTACGTACGACTCCACCGAAGCCCTACGATACGACACGATTGCTCAAGAAAGAGCATGCCAGTGGGAGCCTCGGAGAAGGTTTTAGACAGTTCATCGAACTAGAGCAGATTATATTAGATCTACGAGCTTGTATGGTGCTATATGGGGTTCTGTACCCCAAGGCGCACATTAATGGATTCGAAAAAGACAAAAAAAAAGTGTGGTATACTTGTACGCGAAGTGCAACAGTTCAGTGTGTAGAACTTCAACAGCGGAAGTCCGGTGTATGGCCCGGTAGGCTGGTCACCATCCGAGTGAACGAAGTTGTCTCCAAGTCATATCTGGCCTTGTCCTCTGACTTCTCATGCACAGGCCTGGGGTTTGGTGCTCCTGGATCGAACCTCAATTGTACTGGGTCTTCCAGAATGAAAACTGGTTCCTCAGAAGTCGACCCAGCACTGTTTGACCGGGTGGCAGCCACAAAGTGGACCGAGCTATGGATATTGCCTGCTCTATACTGCGCATTGGAGATGGGTCTCCCTGGCGAAAAGTGGGGCAGCTCAGATGGCCTTTAAAAGAAACAAAATTGAGGAATAACTCTGGGATCATTGAAGGGACAGGCTGGACATACATATATTCAGTGAAGGATCCGTGTTGGCATAGAGAACGATACAAGCGACCTGCGCCGAGGGACCTACGGCCAAGTCAGTACTATTGGCTGCCAGGGGACTAAAGACGAACAAAATTGCGACTGCAAGGAGAGCACGAGAATCCTTAAGCTAGGTGGCCTTGCGATGAACTTTTGAAATCGCTTACCCGCTGAGTGAACAAACATCTGGCATGGGAGCTGTATCAGCCGCTGATGGATTGAAACAATAGAACGATGAATCATACTGCATTCCAAGCGTCTATCAGGGAAGAGAGAACATTCAGCTTAACTCTTGCACGTGTGAATTCCAGACGAACCGTTCAGATTGAGAGCTAGGAAAACCTGATAAAAATTAACACAGTATTATCAAAAGATAAGAATACACCCACTACAGCTGGCACGTCCGCAATACTCGCCAAGGCTATCCAGATGATGCACTTGAAGTACATCAGCAACCGGTGGAAGAGAAAAGGTAGGGCATCACCTGTCGGTAAAGGAGACACCATATACCAGTTGAACTCCTGTGCGCGTACCGCAAGAGTCCAGTTAGCATGACCATGAGGAGAACTATGTCGACCACTAGAGCAACGACAGCAGCAGACAGGGACTTGTGGAAGCCCAAGACGGTGCACGTGTCCTGATTCGGGTTATAGAACGCTTTCACCTTTTATTGTGTGCACGTGAGTCCAGAAACTCTTAAGAGAGGGAGGAGTCGGAAAAACTGCCGTACCGTGGTCAAACCTTCGCAGACATAAGCATGGGAAATGAGAACATAAAATACACAGTTCGGGATCCAAAACGTACTGTGTATAACGGCTGCAACGCCAGCTAACCATGCACCAACAGAAATAAACGAGATAATTCGTTGGCGGTTCCATATTGCGATTCTGGAATAAAGACGACATTATGACGACAGTAAAATGGTAAGAGTCACAGTGATGACTTGCACGCGGAGAACGATGATAAGAGAAGCGAATATCCAACTGGTGTACAAAAACACCTGCGGAGGTTAACACCCCATTCAACAAGGGTACACATATACGTGATTGAGAACGACACGCTCACAGCGTCTGCGATCGTAAATGACTGCGGCAAGGTGCAAGTTAACACATTGGCAATAACCTTCCCTAAACCCGGGAACGTGCAACTCTCACCTGACAGGAAACCTTGCCACCGTTCTCACCAACAAGGGATAGGATGAATGTAACGAGAGCAGTGTAGCGAGTTCCAAGGTATAGCTACTTCGATTTGGGCTGTGGTGATAACCCATGGTCACGATGACTTACCCATATTGTCCATCTGTAGGGTTGCCTTCCTCTTAGGACGTCCAGTTCAAACCTTGCAGTAAACACGGCTTCCCAACTGAGGTTATTAGTTCACATCGATGTGCGCTTTCCTGGGTACGAGAGTGAGCGCACATGTAGATACCAGCAATGGCATGATCGAGCTTGATCATAGCGACTGTATGATTGTCAGGGTGACGTTAGGTCAATAAGATGACGAGGAAACTTACGATAGTCTTTATTGAGGACGGAGGGATCATTCCAGTTGACCATCTTGGTGATGCTACGTCGATAGAGAGTGGTTTAATTTTAATGCACTCGTGCAAAGGCCCGGGCCCACACAATATATAGGTCAGCTCGAGGCTGTAGAAGCGGTGCACAGACATGATTCGACTAGCAGCGCGGATCCACAATTATGGTCAAGAAGTGTACCTGACTTCTTGATTGATGCTCTAAGTGGGATGTTGTGATGAAGGCACTGGTAAAGAACCGGTCTACCGGCCTTGAGGCTTCGGGATCAACTTGCCGTAAATGACCATCTGGCAGCATGGCCAAGGGTCGGATCGTCCGATAGCCTAGGGTTGCTTATTCACGCTTTTCTGCGCCTTTCGTTTATTGAGAACCCAATAAAAGGGTACTGTGACGAGGCTGCAGATGCCGGACCTGTTGCTTACAAGGCCAGAGATCCACGGTAAGCAGTTCCGTCACATGGCACGTTTCCTGAGAGTGTCGTAGCCACTAGCATCAAGAAGACATGAAGAAAGAGAAGCGAAACAAGAGGGTTTGATAGTGATGGTGACGGTGATGATGATGGAGGGAGGTGTAACTTCAATTGAAGTAAAGAGCAGGTCATCGTGCTACTCTCCGCGGCCAGTCTCCAACTGCAGCGCTCCCCATGTGAGTAGCGAAGAACGGATTCCACGTCGTCGATACGCTGCAGCGCATGGTTGCCCTCTTCCTTCGTCGTTTCAAGCACCTCGTCCACAACAGCGGGGCGATGGCGTCGATCGGCATCTGTGCATGTTGCAGTAGCATTAAAATCTGGCCAGACCAGGAATCGAACCTGGGACTTCCCACTAGTACTGGGGTGGCTTACCACTAGGCTCAGCCCTTTCCTGTCTAGAGTGTGGGTTCCATTAACTCCAACACATGTACCATCATCAACACCTTCATCAATACAGTACGTATTGTAATAGATAGGCGACCGTTGCGCAGGGAACCTTCTACTTACAACAGCTTTCATGACGATAGAATCCTACTGTCCTTCAAGTTCCCCACACGACCCACCTTTCGACCAGTCACACTCTGTCACAGTCCAAAAAAGGCTCGAATTCAAGCTCAGCACTGCGTGTTCGCGATGCAGATCCGTTGTGTAATCGCATTTGCCGGTTAAAGCTCCGACACGGCATCCATCAGCTTGCGTGACTTTTTTCAATCTCATTTTCCTCGCAACTTTATACAGAAAAAAGACCACTATTATGACAAGGTTATCAACTAGAGCATATATACAAGGTTGAGCTCAATTGAGCCCATTTTGGTGAAGATATTTGAAGGTGGGTCAGGTCGATGTGCAAGGACAATATCATTATGAAAGCTGCTGTAATAAGCGGCCATCGGACATGCCGGGACAGAGGTCTGAGGTCACATGATAAGGAAGTCACGGGAGAAGTAGTACATATAGTGGATACCTTGGTTTAACCGTTGAACCCTTCGACGAGTCCTTGGGGGCGCGACCCCTCTCTTCACCGTGAGGTCGAACATCTAGTGTGTCGATCCGATGGAGAGCATAGAGTGGGGGCGAGCTTCTGCAGCAACCAAAGATTTGCCGACGCCGTCTTTCCCAGAATTTGAACAGATAATAATGATTGTGCCTGTTGTTGCGGCAGCTTCTGCGTCTGGAAACTGGTGTGTCAGTGTGCAGCAGCCATGGATGCAAAGAAGCATCTTGTATAACTTACACGCTAATTAACGAGAACCGTCGTCTTATAGCGGGTGAGTATCATAGATTCCTCCTTCAAGTTAAAGTGGAGCACTTTTATCACACAACCGTGGATAGATGCTTGGGCAAGATGTAACTCTGGCGTGCGTTTCGTAACTCAACAGAGCAACCGGATGCCTAATCTCAAGGAATCAATGCGATCGCAAGCCTACCACTCGTTCCGCGGTGGGGGTGAGAGGACAAGCACCGGCAAGTCGGTGGCGAGACTCGGCACTCGATCGGACTGACGAGACCAATATAGCGTGCTATGCCAACAGAACACAGCAGCACATGAGATGGGTGTGGTTTGTTGCAGGGGGCGTGTCCTGCAGATTAGACCCGCACCTGCCCGATGCTACCAGGTGGAGGGCATGCCTTATTACTTGAGACGAATTGGTACCTTCCGGTAAGCATTGTTAAGTTCATGTTGGCGACAATGACAGTATAACTAGAATACAAGACAATTCTACAGCTTGAGCTTGAGGGCTCAAAAAAAAAGCTACGTCACAGTTAGAAAAACTAAGGGGGAAGAGTACCCGGTATCGTTTGT
>QLOZ01003052.1:0-10792 GCA_003314065.1 Lactarius sp. MG50 | reverse complement strand
CACTGTCCCTCAGTCCATGGTAACTTACCCGTGGTGCCATTTCCACCTTTCTCAATCCCAGTTCCTGGTAATACAATTCCCGCAGACCCATAGGCGGCTCGGCCTCTCCGTCGCAAGTTGACCAACTGACTCCCGGTCCGGGATTCCTTACCCTGAGCTCAGTTCCAGCCTTCTCTTTCACAGCTCCGCATGTGACCTCCGTCTCACCCCCAAACATGGCACCGAATCAGCATTCGATACTCATGACACTTCTCTCTCTCCAGACTTCTCTAAAAACATAGAGGTCCCTCATCACTCACATCAGTTAGAGATGTCCATCCCTGACATAGCCACGGAGGTTACGCGCCGTTCCCTCCACATAGCGCCATCCTTTCGCGACATTGATCGTCAGAGTAGAAGTGAAAACGTTGCGCACTCTACGTCAATGAGACATACAGCCGTAACGGATCGGGAATGCCGTGTTAATCATAGGCATTTTGTAAGTTCTGAGTGTCTTTTGTCTTTGAGAGGCAAAAGTTCAACTTAACGTGACGGTGAAAACGAATCCGGCTTGAGCACGTGCTCCCAGGAATTACTTTCCATATCGGTGCGCGGCTCAACCACGGCTTCACAACTCCTTTTTTACCAACTCACCTCTCTATTTCTTTCTCCACGGCGTGGTTCTCTTATATTACTCACTGTACAAATTTTTGTTTACGATATGATCCTCCTTGCTAGTTCGGTCTTGTACTTTCATTACCTCCTCTCCGCCCTTCTGTAGACGCGATGCTGTATGGACATGGATGGCCAGTCAATTCTCAGAGTCGTTCAGTTCCAGCGGACCTCGCGTTGAGTTTGCTTTCACCCTCATGCAGGTATGATTGTGGCAGGCCCGATCAAAGCGCCACTGTCGCTACAGTCGAACCTCTTATAACCCACAGGTGGTTTAGCACATATTCCCTTATATTCTTATAGCACTCTCCACTGGCATCCACCAACATGGTGAGCAGGGAGTTTCAGCCCCATACCCTCTCCATGGATGGTCCAGGGTATGGGTTATGGGGTTATGGCTGCGTTATCATGAATTTATGGGGTATGGGTTATGAGAGGTTCGACTGTATATCTATACACGTCCGAGTCTTCTATTGATGCTCACTCTAATGAGCCCGCAGCTGCCAACCTTGATTTAATTGTGTCAACGTCTTGAACTTCCCATGCATAGCACTTGAACGGTTTCCACGCAACTCCCATTCTGACTTGTAGGAGAGGACGTATTCACTCTGCCTCATACAGGTGTGCCCACGGTTTTAGTGCCCCCCTGAACCTCTCTATCTCTACTAGAGCCCTATACAGAGCCGTGAGGTTGAGATGGTCTGCCTTCCGCACTATGGAAGGCACTTCCCTATGCTTATACATTGAACATTGAACATTGGGCAAGTCACGGTCTTCCATTCCGACCGATACTGATGCGATGTCAGTGAAGGCTACAGCTCCGAGTCTGGGGGAAGCCCCTGAAGCCCTCCCCCAAGCTTCTACAGGGGACATTTCCATTCTTAACAGACCCCGATGCATATGTATCAAATTGAGGCTATTTCCATCTCCCTGTCCAACTGGGATTATCGCATTTTTGTCGCTACTGGCACCGGCCGGTGCTCTACCTACTAGTATGCGAACTCCGAGTCTCGTATTGGTCCTCTGTCAGCCTGGCGTCTCCATTACCCGGGACTCGGGCAATTACGGAGTGCTCTTTTCCAGCTTTTCGTAACGCCAACATCCTCGTCAGTGCCTCATTCGCTCGCAGAAAGCCTCCATCTACCTGCTGTGTCGGAGCTTCGATTTCTGTGTTCAGGTCCGTCTCCATCGACACCGCAATAGACCGCGTGCTTGCTTGCCTGTGCAGCCTATCATCACTCAAAGCATGCGGATGCCATTACTGCATGTGTTAGAACCGGGAAAGGAAGGGGGACAGAGGTCACATGATGAGAAAGTCACGGGACAAGTAGTGAGATCCTGTACGTAGAGTAACCTTGGTTGAACCCTACGACTCCTCCTTGGGGGCGCGACCCCTCTCTCTGGCGTAGGTGGTTGGTCGAAGTGTAGCAAAGCTTCGGGATGTGCGCCGGGCTTGCCTGCGATTATTGGGTGAGAAAGCTATTAGACGAGGAGGGAGAGGATGGTCCATGGATGGCTCCTCGGTGTCCATCATGCCAGAGGAAGACCAAGATGAGGGGGATGAGCCTGAGGAGGGGAGCGAGCTGCCTGTCGCCCATTTCTGCGAGCAGCCTGAGCCACTAGCACTGGCATGCCTGGTCAGTGATCTACAGTACTGTAGGCGTCAACATTGGAGGCACGTGTTGCATCACATGCGCCTTGTGTTCTCAACATGGCAGGCTGTGGCTTATCATCCCTTCGAGCTCTTCGCAACAATACACACAACCTCGTTTTACCATCTGACTGTAACTCTATAAACAATGTCCCAAGCTGCTCATGAATCCATCAACGTGAGGGATCTATCCGACGACGGGATGGACATCGGTATGCTATCCGCCACTTGGCTTTAACTCCATCAGCTTCACTCGTCTTTGTGTACAGGCAGCGACCGCTCTGTCCATCAGTCAGCACAAAAACAAACGTCGCAGGGACAGTCCAACTTCTCAGACAGCTCAGGCCCTCTCTTCAATATGTATGTGAAGATGGCAGAGGAAGAGGATAACAAAATGGCCGATCGCTGGCAAAAGGATGCTGACGGCATCCTTATTTTCGTGGGTGCTCTTTAATATTTTCTATACTGCTGCGCAGCAGCGATCCAACATGAACATTATAGACTGGTTTGTTCTCTGCCGCAGTCGCCGCATTGGCTGCGGTGTCTATCCAAGACCTCAGACCGAATCCCCAAGATACCTCTGCATTCTATCTCGAGAACATCTATCAGCTTCTCGCCGATCCCAACATATCTCGTGCATCAATCCTTGCTGCTCCGGCTAAACCACCTCCGTTCTCTCCGCCGAGATACGCAATTTGGGTCAACTCACTCTGGTTTCTGAGCTTGGTGATCAGTCTTACATGTGCTCTACTAGCGACATTGTTACAGCAGTGGGCGCGTCGATACCTCACGATCACTCAACCGCCTCGATACAGTCCACACAAGCGAGCGCGGATTCGTGCGTTCTTTGCTGATGGCGTCGAAAAGTTTCACCTGCCTTGGGCGGTTGGAGCTTTGCCCACTCTGCTTCACCTCTCCCTGTTTCTCTTCTTTTTCGGCCTCCTTATTTTTTTGGTTAACATCAACCACACTGTCTTCAATGTCGTGGTTTGGTGGATTGGCCTTTCTGCAGGAGTATATGGATGCATCGCGTTGATGCCAATATTCCGGCAAGACAGCCCCTATTATACACCGCTCTCTTCTTCAGCCTGGCTCCTCTGTACTGGCATACCATACGCAGTCTTCCAAATTCTCTATTTCCTCAGTGGTCGCCTTGTTCCCCTGCTTGGTTTAAAGCCCTTGATATACGCTGACCGCTTGAGATTCGCTTATCGCGAACTACTCTTAGGTGGTATAGTGAAGAGGGCCCAAGAAACCGCTTCGGCGTTGTCAGCAGAAATCGACGGTCACATCCTAAAATGGACATACGACGCTTTGGACGAAGATCACGAACTAGAACAGTTCTTCGAGGGAATCCCTGGCTTCTGTAGCTCAAATGTAGTTGACGACCCCCAAAGCATTCTCGGCAGACTGGATGATGGGAGGTTAGGAGAGACTTTTTCTGAATTCTTGACCCGTACTTGGTCATCCAATCTGGTCTCAGAGACGGTCAAAAATAGGCGGCTCATCATCTGTGCGAAGGCTGCCGATATCGCACACCTTTCCTCTGCAGCTAACATGATCCTTGTTAGCGTTTTCAATCGCGGCATGGATGGGGTGTTGCGATCCGTTGAGATTGGGCATTCTTTGAGAAGTACGGGCGATGGCGACGACCAAGAAACTGGCCTGTGTGCCCAAGGGATAGTTGCCGGCATCATCGCAAATGTGCCGGCGCGGGAACGCGATGACCAATGGATTATGCTCACTATGGACCAGCTAGAGATATCGGAAGGGGTACTTCGAGATTATCTCACACATGGCGACAGCGTGCTCCTTGCCAATTTGATCGACGTTACTCGCTATTTCTTTTACTCCTATCTCGACGGGGATCATAGTATGGCGCTGCTGAACATTCTGGGATCAATTTCCAAGTTTGACGCCCAGAATACCCTTCCCGGGCTGCAGCACGACTTCTGTGCCTTGTGGAACGAAGTCGTTCTAGAAGCGCAGAAGAGTGGGGCTTATAGCTCCCCTGGATTGGCCCTTATCGAGATTCACCATATTTACCTCGCTTTACATCAAGGCACCGATGTTGCCCTGACATCATCATATGATTGTGATGACATTCTGGTCCAGCCGTCGCCGTATCCTCTGTGTAACATCCCAGGTCATCGCCCCTGCACCCAACAGGTTGTTGATAGTACAATAGGGGAGACCGCGATCCCTCCCGCTCCCCCTTCATCCACTGTCCCCCATCCTGACGCCGCTCTGACCAGTATCAACGCTACTTCTGCCGGACCTGATGTGTCACCTTTACCCCCGTTTAACCCAGATCATAGCTCCATACACCTAGCGGATGAGCTGTCGCGACACGATGCACCCCAGGCCACCCGAATCACCGAGTTCCCCCACCCCGCTCCACCTTTTGACGTTGAAAGTCACTACGTTCCTGCTACTTCACCTGACCCAGCCACCGCATTTGCCGCACAAGGTCCCGTTGTGACTTCCGTCATTTCACGTTTGGCCAGCCCAGAGTCTGGCCGTTCCACCCCTGCAGCTTCGACATCCATTCCTCAGCCACCTTTCGCTCTCACTTCTAGTTGTTCCATCTCTCCGGGTCCGGAGTCCGGTAAGGTTCACACCAACTAACGGCGTCGGGTCCTGACATAACCACAGATCTTTCGCATCATTCCGTTGACACTTTTCCATCTTCTCGTGACATTGATCGTTCACAGCAGAAAATTAAAACATCGGATTCTCCCCGCCAGTGCATGGGTGACACGCAGTCGTAACTTATCGGAACTGTTATGGCGCTATGGTTGTTTGTATGTTCCCGGTATCATTGTCAATGCGAGGTGTTCCAAAGCTCGGGGTGGGTGTAGATGATACAACTTATGTAGCGCCGCGTGCAAGTCGACATGTTTCCGTGTCTTGGAATCCAGGTATCGTAATAGGCTCACTCATGCTCCAGAACTTGTCTACGTGACGTGGCTATCATATGTTCCTTACTATACATTTTACAATACTGTGCTTCTTATTCGTAAGGTCTCGTTCATTCATTCCTCCTCGCTCTCTTAATACGGGACGTTGTGTAGACATGATAGTCAAATGCATAGGGCTACCCAGTTGGGGCAAGCCTCGTGTTGGATTAGTTTTCATCTTCAGACAGGTAATTGCCTAACGATTGTAGCAGTTGAATAGATCCCGAGTGGCGACTACAGTGTCGGTTCTTCTCGCTGGTTAGGGAAGACGAACTCATGGTTGCCATGCGCAGCTCTACCCATATTTTCGGGGTCTCTATTGCCAGTGGTGGCTCATGCCCAGTTGCATGTTGACCCGGGGAGCTAGGTCGATTTACCTTTTGACAAATTGACACTTTCGCGTTATAGAAGGCACTGGCACTCTCAACACGAGGTTTGCTGAACTGAATAGCTCTGAGGATCTGATGGGCCATGAGTATACAGTATCGCATTTATATGGACGCGGAGAGGAGGTATGGAATGAAAGTATAAGACCGAGCCAGCAACGAGTATCGTATCGTAAAAAGCAACGTACTGCCAGTGTACAGTGAGTAACATAAGGGAAGCACACCGCGGAGAAGCATAGAGAAATGAATTGATGAAAAAGGAGATGTGAATCAAGTTGGACAGCGTACCGATATAGGAAGTAACATCCTGGGAGCATATTTACTGTTAGCATGTTGACTTTGTCACACATCAAGCTAGATTCGTTGTCATCATCTACCGTCACACTGAGCCTTGATTTACCTCTCAAAGACAAAAGACGCTCATTTCTACTCTAGACGATCAGTGTCACGAGAGGATGGCATTGTGTCGAGGGAACCGCGCAAAATCTCCGTGGCTATGTCAGGGACGGACATCTCTAACTGGTGTGGGTGGTGAGGGGCCTCCATGTCGCTAGAGAGGTCTGGAGCGCGAGAATTGTCATGGGTATCGAATGCTACGTCATTCGGTGCCATGTTCGGGTGTGAAACGGAGATCACTTGCGGAGGCGTGGAAGACTCGGAAGACGCTGTAACTGAGCCCAGGGGAAGGATCCCTGGACCCGGAGTCGGTTGATCAATTTGCGATCCGGGAGGGGCTGATGCCGCCTGTGGGTCTGGGGGAAGGGGGTTGCCAGGAGCTAGGTTCGAGAAAGATGAAAATGGCATACTGGGTACTATGGCATGAGGGGCAACACTAAGATCCGTGTTGTGCTGCTCGGCGACTGTAATACTTGATGGGAGGATGACAAGTAGCTGAGCGATGGATGTCGAAGCTACTGGGGTGGAATGAAGGTCAAACTCTGAGCTGGCTGTGGGCGGGATCGTTGGGGTGTCGGCAGGACCTTGATTTGTAGCAGCGGTCGTTGATTCGAGTGAAATAGCAGGAAACTGGTTGTTGTCGAGATTGGAGGGTGGAGTGAGGTGGGATGACTCGATGATTGCGGTAGCCTGAAGCATTTCGTGCAGCGACAGCTCATCTGCAAGGCGTATGCGACTACTAGTATGGTGTGGGGTGAGCGTAGGCAGGGGTGATACGTCAGGCCCGGCGGAGGGGCTGATGGTAGATAGGACTGTGGCTGGATGCGGGACAGTGGATAGAATGACAGCGGAAGCGTGAACTGTCTCTTCTGGTGCGCCAACGACGGCCTCCTGTATGTGGGAGCCATGACCCGGGATGTTGCACAATGAGTACAAGGATGGTTGGCACAGAATGGCGTCATCATCATGAGTGGAAGCAGAGAATGCAGTGGGGGCAGAATCCGTACCTTGATGTAACACGATGTAAATATGGCGAATATATCTGAGAATATAGACAGGAATATAAGCCCCGGTGATCCGCGCGTTTAGAACGATTTCGTTCCACAAGGCACAGAAGTCGTTCTGTAGACCAGGAAGAGTATCCTTGATGCCAAATCCGAAAATTGTTGGCAGAATGCTTGACAGAGCACGGTGGAGAAAGCGATCCCCGTCAAGGTAGGAGTGGAAGAACTGGCGAGTGATGTGGATCATATTGGCCATTAGCACGCTGTCTCCATGTCCGAGGTAGTCTCGAAGCACTACCTTCCGATGCGCCTAGTTAGTCCATAACAGGCGCTTTCCAACGGTAATCGCGTTCCCTCACTGGCACGCTTGCAATGATCCCGGAAACTATCGCCCGTGCAAACCAAGCAAGGCCTTCATCGTTGTTATTTCCCAGACTAATCAGTGAATGGCCGATTTCAACGGATTGGAACACTCCATCCACGCCCGGCCTGAACATGTCGTCAACGATCATCCAAGCTGCACGGGAAAGGCGTGCTGAATCGGCGGCCTTCACACAGGTCGTGAGCCGCTTTTCTTTGACCGTCTCTGGGATGAAACTGGATGTCAGAGTATGTCGCCAGAATCGTACGAGGACATCTGTCAACCCCCGATCATCCATTTCAATTTGGGCGAGAATTATTTTAGGATTATCGACCATTTTGGATCTACAGAAGCCGGGGATGCAGTCAAAGAATTGTTCCATGTCCTCATCGTCATCTTCGTTTAGAGCGTCGATTGTCTGTCTCAGACCACGACGGTCAATTTCCGCCGATGATGCCGAAGCAGTTTCTTGCGCTGTCTTCACTACACCCCACCAGAGCCGTTTGCGATAGATGTTCATCAAACCATAAAAACGCCGCCAGGTTGCACAGCTAAAGTAGCGAAGATTTGTGATGAGGCTGAGAATACGGAACACTCCATATGACACGCCAGTATAAGCTCTCAAGGCTGACGAAGAAAGAGGTGCATAGTAGGGCTGTCGGGCCGGAAGATTGGCACCACCGTGATACATCCATATACCCCTACCGAAAGCCCGACCCACGAAACCACGACACTGAAGACGGTGTGGTGGATGTTGAACAAGAAGACGAGGAGACCAGAAAAGAGGAAAGGTGCAGAAAGGCAGGTAACGCTTCAACAGCCCAGGGAAGGTGCAACGTATCAACCCCATTGGCAAAAAAGGCACGAATCCGTGCTCGCCTGTGTGGGCCATACCGTGGCTGCTGGGTGATTGCTCAGTATCGAGGTGCCCACCGCTGTAACATTGTCGCCAGTAGTGCACACGTTAGACTGATAGTCAAGCTCAAGAACCAGAGTGAATTGACCCAGACTGCGTATTTCGGCGGAGAGGAGGGTGGTTTACTAGTAGCTGGTGTAGCAAGGATCGATGAACGAGATACGTTGGTATTGGCGAGAAGCTGATAGATGCTCTCGAGATAAAATGCAGCGGTATCTTGCGAATTTGGTTTCAGGTCCTGGACCGACATCGCGAGCAATGCCGCGATTGCAGCAGAGAATAGACCAGTCTACAACGTTCAGGTTAGCCGCTGCACCGTGAATGCAGTATGAAAACTAATATGAGGACTCACGGAAAGAAGGATCCCGTCGGCATCCCTTTGCCAACGCTTGGCATTTTTGTTGTCTTCTTCCTCTGCCATCTTCACATACATATTGAAAAGAGGCCCTGAGCCATCAGAAAAGACGGACTGCCCCTGCAATGCTTGATGTTGAGTTGACTAAGGGAGGGCATTCCGGCGACCACCTATAGGCGAGGATGAAGTTGATGAGAATAAAGCCGAGTAAGGAATAACATACTTGTCTCCATCCTCTCTTCGGGGATATCTCCTGCGTTGACAGCTTGATGAGGATCTTGGGACATCAAGAGGCTATAGTAAGGGATGGGCGAAAGACGAGGGGGGGGGGTTGAAGAGGATCACATGATCACACTGCGCCCACACCGTGTTGAGAACAAAATTGGGGCATCACTCAGGCTGCCTTTCCTCTCTTTGACGCTGCCCCTTGCGAATCCCTCCCTTATGGAGTGTTGGTTTAGCTTGGGACATTGTTTATAGAATTACAGTCGGATGGCCCGGGTAAGTCGAGGTTGTGTGTATTGCTGCGAAGAGCTCGAAGGGGACCCCGCTGTTTAGAACGCAAGGTGCATGTGATGCAGCACGTGCCTCCAACGTTGACGCCTACTGTAGATCACTGTGACGCCCTGACCAGTGCCAGTGGCTGCTCAGTGCTCACAGAAATGGGCGACAGGCAGCTCGCTCCCCTTCTCATCCCCCTCATCTTGGTCTTCCTCTGGCATGATGGACACCGAGGAGCCATCCATGATCCATCCTCTCCCTCCTCGTCTAATAGCTTTCTCACCCAATAATCGCAGGCAAGCCCGGCGCACATCCCGAAGCTTTGCTACACCTCGACCAACCACCTATGCCAGAGAGAGGGATCACGCCCAAGGAGTTGTCGGGGGTTCCAGTGTTGTACATGTCAGCCTGACACCGTGTCATGAGGGTCACGAACTCTCAGTGCCAACCGAAACTGACACCGGGTACAGTGTCAGGCCTGTGTAGCCACTATACTAAATCAGGCAATGGCAATGCGACTCCGATGTAAGGTTTGTGGCACGTGAGCGGTTGATACCAATGAGAATGTGTCTCTGTCTCACGTGGCTTGACCATGTATCTTTTTTATCGTGTCCATGTGAAACCATTTCCTTTTTTGTATGAACTTTGACAGGTCCCGAACGTTTTGGACTGTTCGTTCGCTCTGACTGTGTCAGTTGACTAACGTCAGACCTATGTCACGACAACACTGGGGGGTTCAACCAACTGAGGATCTTGCTACTTGTCCCGTGACTTTCTCATCATGTGACTCTGTCCCCCTTCCTTCCCGATTCTAACACATTACCTTGCTGCTTGCAGCAAGGTCTCTTTGTTGTCAAATTTTCTCCTTATCAAGTGAGATCTGGGAGTGATGCCATCATGCATTGTATGGTGGCATGACTGTGATGCCAGATATCTGGTTTTGTCCACTGGAAGATCTGGTGGACAAAACTGTTAAATCATGTTTCTGTTGCCATCATTTCATTGGATCTGCAATGTGGCAATCAGCATAGAATTGCAGTTTGATTTGGCAGCAGTGAGGTTGTTGGGATATGCCCAAGTAGACCAGCAAAGATAAGATAAGATAATATTCATATGTTATGTAACATGTAGGATTGCTCTTAAGGAGCATGCCCTCATATAGGGGTGAATGATATTCTCTGGTCCCGTCTCATCCCCATATCCTCTGAATCA
Organism: Lactarius sp. MG50; assembly: GCA_003314065.1. Classification (NCBI taxonomy): domain Eukaryota; kingdom Fungi; phylum Basidiomycota; class Agaricomycetes; order Russulales; family Russulaceae; genus Lactarius; species Lactarius sp. MG50. The sequence goes on along the minus strand of QLOZ01003052.1, from coordinate 399 downwards.
TTAGAGAGGTCTATGCCAATGCAGTTGGAGTTTCCTAGTCCACTGAGAACCACCTTTGATTGCTGTGGGCAAGAGTGACGAAATGTGACTATCTGTGACAAAGCTGCGCCACTCTGGCTAGGCAAATTTATCTATTAAGGCTATTAAGGCCTCGTACAGTCGTGGACAACCAAAGTCGACAAAGTTTAGGGCCCATTTTTTCATGTCAGGCACAGTGTGGCAATCGCTTCCTTTCATCAAGAGCATGTTTGTCAAATATTTTCAGAGAAATCTGTCGAGCGGTTCAGTCACAAATCAACTATCTTTGAGGGACTCCTCCTGAAAATTGGCACTACCCAAAAAATACACCTAAAAATTGCGTAAAATTGCCAAACACTTCTCCTTATAGTCTAGTTAGAG
>QLOZ01003048.1:1077-13126 GCA_003314065.1 Lactarius sp. MG50 | reverse complement strand
CGATTGGCCGGTAGTTTTTGGGGAGTGAGTAATCTGTGCGGCCGGGCTTGGGGACGACAGCGATTAGGGCAGCTTTCCACGACGCTGGGTGATAACCAGTGAGCATGCACGCGTTGAAGAGAGTGACTATCCATGCTGGGGTAGCTTCCCAGGTCCATTTAATCAGTTTGTATCCGTGGCCACTCTTACCTGGTGCGGATTGGTTGCTCGTTGTGGCCAGCGCGTCTGCGATCTCGGCATCTGTGATCGGGTGGAAGTCGCGCTGAGGTAGCGGGGCGGGGTCGTCGTCGAAGGTGTGGGGGACGGCGGGCGGGTTGTTGTTGAAGAAACGTCTGCTGAGGGCGGCTGACATGGCTGCGGTGTCGTTAGAGAGGCCTACCTCCGTTGTTAGAGCTGGGATGGTACGCGGGCGGCGACCGTGGCGCCACTGTGCTGCTCGCCAAAGCGTCGATGTGGAGGCGTCGTGAAGGAGCGAGTTCGCCCATTCACGTTTCGCTTTGCGGATCGTCGATTTGAGGGCTTTGTTGGCCTCGTGGCGTTCTTCGTCAGTGACTGCGCTCCGGATGTTGGTGGTCGCGGCCTGGCAATCGTCATTCCACCAGCGGGCTGCTCTCGGAGAGTAAGCTTTCCTTCGTTCGAAAATGGCAGTCGAGGTGTTTTCGATGCATTGGATGAGTCTGGTTGACTCGATGTCGATGTCGTTGTGGTTTGTCAGGAGGATTGGGGCGTGGGCGGCGGAGCGGAAGTGAGTGATCCAGCGGTCGCGTGCCTCGTCTTGTATGGTGTAGGGTGGGAGTGAGGGCGGAATTTCTGCTAGAACAGCCTGTGCGTGGTGGAAGGTCAGCCCAATAGCCGCGTGGTCAGAGCCTAGCGAGGAAGCGAAGCTGATGTCTAGGTCATGGAATGTGTCCTCTAGGATTGCGGCCTCATTTACCCATATGAGGTCGATGGTGGTGTCGCGCTGGCGTCTGTCGCCGCGTCGTGTTGGGACGCCTGGGGGGTTCAGTAGGTCTAGGGCTTGTGAGATTGCCCATTCTTCTAACTCGACTGCCCAGGGTGACTGGCGGATCTCGGGTGGGGACCAGGCTCTGGCGTGCGTGTTGAAGTCCCCGCCGATCACTGTGGGGATCATGGGATCTAGTTCGATGCTGGTGATGTGGGCGAGGGAGCGGCGGCGGGTTTCTCGGCTTGGTTGGTTGTCGTTGTCCTCGGTGTCGTTTGAGTGGGCGTCGTGGTAGATGTTATATACACGGAAAGATTCGATGTCTGTGTGGACGTCTAGTGTCAGCGTGTGGTAGTTGGAGGAGAGATCTATTCTATTGGTGACAGTGAAGGAAGTGGAGGAGATGCGGCGGAATGCCGCTACTTTACACCGCTCTCCGGGTTGGAAGCGGGGGAGAAGGGTCTCCCAGAGAGGGTTCGCAACGGTACCAGAGACATTGACCCCTTCAGGGTTGGTGTCTGACCGTGCGGTGCTTACAGTGTCAAACCATGGCTCTTGTACCATGATCAGGTCGGCGTCTTTGTTGGAGTTGAGAATGGCATGCAGTCTGGCGTTGCTGCGGCGTGCGTTAACCCATAGTAAGTTTGTAGAATTCATGGTGATGCGTCGTCGTCGGTGGCATCGCGCGCGGGAATGCGGAAAGCAAGCCGAGCATTGCATGAGACGTCGATGGCGATATGTCCCATCTCGTTGCAGTTGAGGCACCGCGGTTCGCAATCGCAGATGCCGTGCGTCTTGTGGTGGGCTTTGCGTGGGCAGAGGAGGTCGTGGTCTTTGCCTTGGTGGCCTTTGCCGCACCTGTAGCATTTGACTGCGTCGCGCGGCATGGGGCATCGGTTGGCGATGTGGCCGAGTTTGTGGCAGCGGCCACACTGCGTGAGTGGGGGTCGGGAGACCCACTTGCGGAAGGTAATTGGTTTGCCAAACATGGCTAGGTGAGTGTTTTTCATAGCGCGCGTGATCTCACCGTCACGGTCTACAAAGGCGAAAGAGATGGAGGAGTTACCACTGTTGATTTGGTCCGTGCGGCGGACCCAGGCTGGGGGGAGAATGAAGTGGAGTTTGGCGCAAATCGGGTTGCGCCTAACCTCATCGAGGAGTTGCTCTTCTGTGTACATGGCGTCGTTGTCGGGGTCAGAGACTGGGGTGCCGTGGAAGATGACGCGTGACCACCCTGAGCAGGGGGCAAGGATACTGTGGGGGAAGGGTTGTAGGAGGATGTGGGCTACTTGTGTGATGCGGGTGAAGGGGATGTTTCCTGCAAAAGTGTAAACGTAGTTGTGAGTGTGGGTGGCCCAGCGCCCTGAGAGCAGTGGGAGGTTCGATTTGGCGCTGCGGAGGGCCGCGACAACTCGCCTGCATATGAGGGAGGCATCGCAGAGACTCGTTACAATTGCCCCGGGGGGGCGTTGTACCGTGATCTCTGTGCGGAGGGTCTCCGGCCTGGGTGCGGGTCGTGGTGCTGGGGTGGGCGTTGTTGGTTGGGTTGTGGGCGCAGTGGGCGCAGCGGTTGGTGCCTGCTGGTTCGCGGGGGAGGGTTTGGAGTTGGCTCGTTTGTTCTGGGTTCTGCGGCTGGGGACGGTGCGCCAGGGGTTCGATGGGGTGGCCTTGGCGGGCCCGGCTGCAGTAGCGGCGAAAGAGGGCCTGGAAGGGCCCGCTTGTTGTTGGTGAGGTCTCTCGGTGCTGTTAGAGGTGAGTGGACCTGGGTGGGAGGGGGTAGAGGCTGAGGTTTGCTGTCGCATTACCTCGTCGACTTCCCGCCGGACGCGTTCGTCATGTACTTTGGTGACTGCTGCGTACTCGCGCAGGAACTCTTCGTGGGATGGCTCATCCTCCATTGGGTCGAGGTATTCCAGCTCGTCGCCTTCCTGGGCGTTGCTTATGCCGCTCTGTGCAGGTTGGGTCGGATCTGGGTTGGAGTGGGGGGTTTGTGGGGCGGGTTGAGGGGTGTGTGGGTTTGTCTGTGAGATGTTGTGGTCAGCGGTGTTGTCGGAGGCACAGGTGTGGAGAAAAGCTGCTTGTCTGGCGGTGATGAAGCCGCCTCCGGAGGCTGCAGCTATGTCAGACTGAGGTGTTTTGCCTTCGATGCGGTTCAGCCTGTATTCAAGGTTGGCCGCAAGTCTGTCGATTCTGGCATTGGAGGCTGATGACAGTGTGGTGGCGAGGTCATTCATCTGTGTGATGAAGGAGTCTTTGAGTTGGGAGATGATGGTGTCGAGCCGGTCTTCCGGCGGTATGAGTTGGGAGGGGCTTGGACGTGGGGTTGTAACGTCAATGTCGGTGTCGTTGTGTGTAGAGGCGGTGGGGTTGTCCTCTGGTGTTGTCGAGTTAATGGTGGGGGTGGGAGGTGGTGGGGGGGTTTCTTGCTGGTTGCGTTGAGTGAGCAGGCTTTCCTGCTTTTGTTGGATGGTGAGTTCAACGGTGTCCAGCATCTGCTGCTGGCGCATTGCAAAGTATTCGTCGGCTTGGGCGCTCAGTTCTGCTTCTTTGCTTAAGCGGAATTGGTCGAGGCGGATGCGAAGCTCAGCTTCGGTGGCGGCGGCACGGGCTTGGAACTCCTGCTGGGCTTTGGCATGGATTTCGTCCTGGACTTGTTGGAGGGCTGATTGCCATAGGTGCTCTTTGAGGGCTTGTCTGGAGCGGTTGGTGGAGTGTATAATTGTGAGTAGCTCCTGGTCAGAGACGGTGGGGTCATCGACGTGGCAGAGGCATTGGTCGCATTGGTTGCGGTTGATGGGGAAGGTGGAGAAGGCTGTTGCGACAGTTCTTACATTGTCGCGCAGTTGAGATAGCACTGTGTGCTCCCCGGGCAGGAGGGTGGTGCACAGGTCAGCATTTGGGTTGTTTGCGAAGGATCGCGCAATTCCATGGGTCATGCGGACAAAGATGTCGTTGTGTAGGCGTAGCCAGGCATCGTTGGAGAGGGCGCACTCCTCCGTGCCGATGCCATTTTCAAGGAGTGAAGCGATGGCGTGGTAGTGTATGAGGATGTCGGTCGCGGTTTCTTCGGCCTTTTCTTCGTCTATGTCGTTTTTGTCTATCAAGAAGTGTCCTTTGGGGTAGGCTAGCGGGGGGCGGCCTCCATTAAAGATTTCCCTCAGGAACTGAAGGTGGCGGGCGGAGTCCTCCGAGGAGGACGTGTCGTCCGCGGTGTTGGTGTTGACCGGATTTCCGGTTGGAGGTAGGCATGGGTCACCGGGGTCAGAAGGCCCCATTTGGGTGTCAGGAATGGACATATTATTTTTGGACGACAATAGTTGTAACTACTATCAGCTAGAGAGTCGCGAGGTATTCCAGGCGTTATTCCCTTGGCAGATGGTGGTTGACGAAAAAGGAAGGGAGAGTAGCGCCAGCTCGAAGCGAAGCTTGCCGTATTGGAAACGCGTCACGGGAACAGGTGATTGGTGTACAGACAGCTATAGCAGCTGGTCTCCATGATAGCTGTTGCGCAGACCGCGGCCGGTTGGGGCAGGACTGACTGTCGTGGGCCTGCCACATTATGGCAACAATATGGGGAACTGGAGGCACACGCAGCGTATCGTGAGCTGGAGCTCAAATCTCGGACGATAGGGAGGGTGTATGCAGCCACCTGGAAGACCACGCGTAGACACAGGGTACGAGTTATTTGACATGGATGTAGGGCGGACCAGAGGCGGAGGCGGTGTAGGACATCGAAAAGGCTCTAAGGGCTTAAGAACACGCCGTTTTGATCAGGAGCGGGCCCAGTGGGGGTGTGAGACTCCGACTCAGCGAGAGTGCGTGGTGACCAAGGGGGTTTGTTTGTAGAGCACCACGTCTTCAAGTCTACTCCTCTGTGCTTCTGTATCACCTGCTGCATGCACTGTACACAAACGAATCCGACGTTCGACCCTTCCAGCGTATATGTTAGGGACGTAGGCTGAGACACATTCCGATGGACGATGAGATGAGTGTATGGCTACCCCCGGGCCCCAATCGGCTCGGCCCGGGCGACTTCATCCGTACGTGTCATCATTTAGAATATGTCTCTCCCTTCTTCCTTCATCTTCGCTCTCCCATTGGCAGGTTCGGTATTCCATTTATGATATCCCAAGGCCGGTCTCATAGAAAAACTTCACCTAGATCCGCGCGCCTAGCCTGCCCACAGTGGCAAGACCCGTGAGCGCTTGAGCCGTCACGTACACCCGTGTTGACGGTTGCTCGCTCTTTCTTTCCCCTTCATTCGTACTTGGTGAATTTAGCTGCTCAATGGCCCGACCTATTAAGCTAGAGGAAAGATTGAGCATGATGGCCTGACGCGTAGGGCGTGGCAGCAGCCCACCGAGTCTGATATTAAAAATGACTAGTGAGGATTCTTCAAGGATGAAGACAGAAAGATGGTCGAACGCTGGCAAGTCTACGCTGACGGGAATCGTATCTTCATGAGTTCTCCAATACCACTGAACGCATCAACAAACTATAGACCAGTTTGTTCTCCGCTGCCGTCGCAACATTGATCGCGGTGTCAGTCCAAGATATCGTGCAAATCTCGCAAAATTCTCCGCGTTCTACCTTGAGGACATCTATCAGCTCATTGCAGATCCCATCGCGCCTCACGCATCCATCCTTTCCACTTTAGCCAAACCATCCCCCTTCTCTTCATCGAGATCTGCCGTTTGGGTGAACTGGTTGGTTCTTGGGCACGACTGTCGGTCTTCCCTGTGCTCTGCTGGTATCATCGCGACAATAGTGGGCACGGCGATATGTCAGGATCACTCAGCCACCATGGTACAGTCCACACAAGTAAGTGCAGATCCGCATTTTCTTTTCCGGTATCGGTAAGTTGCACCCTCTCGGGGGGGCTGAAGTATTGCTCATTCTATTGCATGTTTCCTCTTCTCCGGTTTTCTTATTTCCTTGTCAGACATCGATCATGCAGCTTCCGGTGCTGTGGTTTGGTGGATCGGGCTTTCCGCAGGCGTAGATGCGTTTATCACGGAAGGACAGCCTGTACTATTTGCCGCTTTCTTTGGTCACCGTGGTTCGTTTATTCCGGCACAGTGTATACAGTTTTCCGAATTCCCTATTTGTTCAGCTAAACCCTGGTTCCCTCGCTTCCAGGATCAACCTCGATGCGCTTTAATATATTTTGTCGCTCGAGAACCTATCGCCAATGGCTCTCGGGCGGTATGGTGATGACAGCACGAGAAACTATAAACAAATACTCGGGTGAGATAGACGGCTGTACAGTATCTTTAGATGGACGTTTGACACTCTGTACGAAGATGACGAACAGGAGTAGTTCTTTGAGAGCATACGTGACTTCTGTAGTACGACAATAGTCGTCGATCCTCAACGTAGTCTCGCTAAATTGGCGACTGGGCGTTGTGCCAGGCTTTCGTTGGATTCTTTGACCAATATCGGGCCTCCAGTTTGATCTCCGAGACGGTCAAGAAGGACAACTCATGGTCTGCATGAAGGCTGACCTGTTCAAATGGACCACTGACGGAGAAGCCCGGACAATGACGGCAATGGGGAAACTGCTTTATGTGCAAAAGGTGTATCATCGGAAGGTACTCTTTCTTTATTGCGCTGCAATTACATCCTACGATCAATCCCCAAATTTGACATTCAAAATACTCTTTCGGGATACAGCGCGACTTCTGTTCAAATACAGAAGATTCGCCGTCTTTAAATCTAGGCACCGATGCTGCCCCACATGGCTCCGTTCTGTAACAATCATCCTCGTACGACGCCCCCGGCCAGGTCAAGAGGAGCGCTCACGCCCTGGCTGCTGTTCCATCCATCATCCTGCATTCCGATACTGTTCCGAGAACTACCAGTCCTTCCGCTAGGACTGACGAGTCATTCCTGCCTACAAGACGAACCCTGCCTCGATCATGAAGCTCTCCCACACCCTCCTCACAGCCCGGCATCTTCGACGTTCATCGCTCATACGTCCTTCATCCCCACATCTAGTAGTAACGTTGCTCCGTGCGTTAAATGTAGATCCCCATATTTTATCTCCTTCTGCCGTTCCTGACGTGTCCTTTTCGTCTTTCTCAGTTCAGGTTACTATTATCACGCCTCTCGTGAACTTAGAAGAGTCATCAGTCTCTCCTGCATCCCAAATTGACCAAACAACTCTCGATCTGGGATTTCTTTCTTCAGCCCTGACCATGGCTATTCCTTCAACATTCCCGCAAGCGACCTCCGTTGCGCATTCCAACACGACACCAAATGATAAAGCACCCCATTCCCATGACAATGTCCAGGATTCATGCTTCCCTGATCCTATTGAGACCCCTTATCATCTACACCAGCTAGCGATGTTGTTGCTCGACGTTGCCACATCTTTCTGTGCTGAGCGTCTATTCGCCGCCCTCCGTCAGGTGCCTCAACATGATATCGCCCAGGACGCAATATGGGTCTCTTTTTGACTCGGACGGGGTCACGACGCCGGTACACCTGAACAACCTATCTTTACTAGTCTTCGGTGACATCAGTCTAGGATTATTGAGAACTCTCCTTAGTGGCCTTTTGGCGCCGGGAAGCGTTCGGAAGCGTTTCAAGCTCGAGTCGATTCACTTCGTTGATCTGCTAGACAACCGCAGTTGCTGCGAGGCCCCTGGTACTGCATCTCCTTCAGGCGAGAACCCTTAACTACCAACATCCGCGGCTGGGTGTCACCAGCCGATGCCATGGCCCCCACAAGACGATCTGTTCAGTCTCGAGATCCACTGCACCGACCACAGTTGCCTGTATGGCCGACACATCTCTTACACCATCCCTGCCTTTCATCGCATTAAGGAGTTCTGCGTTTCTCTAGGTGGGGAGACTGTCGAAGAGCTGTTCGTCGAGTATAGGACAGAACCGGACAGTTGCCATCGCCCAGAGATCTCGCACCGTTGTTGTCGGCCTCTGTTCTCCGGCCTTTCTTCCCTCAAGACGTTGCACTTCGGGGACGGCGCGGCGGAGGTCCTGGTCGCCGCCTCGTACGGCACTGTCATTAAGACGGACGGCGCAGCATACCGCTGTTTCCTCTTCAGGGATCTGGAACGGATGATAATCAGCGGCACCGCCTTCAGCACCCGGATCCTGTGGAATTGAATCCACTACGCTTCGTGCGCCCCGCTGAAGTTGATCCTTAGGAGGAACGTTCTGGCCCTCTTTTTGGAGCCTCGTTGGAAGTCGGCAGACATCGACTTTGTGGAGGACGTGACGGAGAGCATTTTGATATTTCTGTTATATTGCAGGTCGATGGGTGTTCTGGTGTCCGACCTCTCGTTCGTGGAGCCGGCCTGGGACGGGCCAGGGGGCTTAAAGATACTACGGAGACTACTTATGTTTGGCCCTGGCTTGGATCCGATATCAGAACCGATCTCTTCAGACTAGGTTTCATTATTCGATTTCACACTTTACAAGTATCTACTTGGGTGGGTTTCTGTGCTTATCTGGTTAGATTACTTCGAGGATTTATGTATAAATGTGTATAGGTCGAGAGAATTTTGCGTATATCATGTGAAATTTGGATGTGGCATCTATATAGTGTCAGCAAGGAACTCGGGACGAATCTCGCGGCGGAGGAGCTGGACACGGAGCTGGGATGGCTGTACCCGAGGACAACCGGAGCAACAGCGATTCAAACTCGGACTCTGCCGAACGGGATCTGACCCGGGAAGCGAAAAGGACTTCAACTTCAAGAGCAAACGAGGTGGAACGAAGAGTTCACCATACCGCCCTAAGCGCCAGTGACCACTTTTTGTGCGTAAATTGGGGAAAGATTACTGATTGGACATAAAATATTTCTACAGGGCCTCGAGTGACAATGTCCTGCAATCCCTGGCGCACGCCGTCCCGGCTCACACAGGACTGGTGCCTGGCTTCCACTGTGCCGCATACTGTAACGTCGCGCCGCGGCGGCGGCCAGGAAGATACTGGAGAGCGAGGGAAAGCACGATTGGTACGCACGTAGAATCATACAAAATGTGATTCGTTGGAAGAACAACTACAGTACACGAAGCAGCCCCCTGCTGACCTTCGGAATTACCCCTCTTTACTTTTTGTCGGTGCCTGCTCCGGTTATAGGCTGTGCCAGAACGAGAGCCACCGATGCAGTTTGAAAACCTGAAGGTGAACGTGAGTCTGCGGGGTATATGCTCGGGCAGTCGAGGCTGAGATCGGGAGGGATGGAACTGCCGATGCCAGTGCCAGTGGTGGCCACTTGGTGCTTTTCTGTTGATTGTACCCAAAACGCTTCCGCCACTTGCGCTCTCCCGAGGAGAGTACCATTGGGTGGTCCTCGGGTATCCTGCATGCTACCGCCCAAATGCCCATTCGTGCCGCATATCGGAAGCACTCACCGCTGCAAATGGCGGCAGTGCCCGGTCAGAGCGGGACCGGCGTCATCTCCGCCACCACATCCATGTCTGCCTTAGTGGCCGACCCCTGTGCAATCTGTCATCTGTATGCTGCCTGGCCATGGACTGTGTCGGGCTGGTGTGAATAAGCTTGAAGCCGTCGTAACAGCGCGGCCCTTTGTGCCTCTATTGGCTGCAGCCTTGGGTTTTGTCCTCGGTAGGGCTGGGGTGTGTAGAAGTCCAGGTCGCCCTGGGTATCCATGCTGCTAGGCGATTGCTGGGCTGGGATACGGATGAGCTGCTGGAGTTGGGCCTGTAAGGCGATAATTGAGGTGGCATTGGCTGCGTTCTCTAAGGTCCATAGGAGTTTTTCAAAATACTCCGCATGTTCGCATTGCTGTCTCTCCGCCGCAGCTTGCTCCTTGAGCCGGTCCATGTTGATATTCCTCATCGCATTGGCAAAGGATGCCCAATTTGTGAAGCGTCCCTGGATGCAGCTCTTCACTGGCTTAGGCAGAGGGCCCATGACCAAGTGAAGGTACTCACTGCGGCTCTCCAACCCGCACTCACGTGCCTGTACAAGGATCTCCTCTTCCCAGGCAATGTGTAAGTATGTCAGGGTCCCTCGGAATGGGACCTTCACCCCGACATTCTCCGGTTTGAGCTAGTACGTTAAGAAGTCGTTTTCCTCTTCTAAGCCCGTTTTTTCAGGGGCTGGGGGCGGTGCCCACCTGTTTATGAACATGGGTTCTAGTTGTTCCCAGTCCTCCGGCATTTTCTGTGGAAGAGCGGCAAACCACGTGTCCGCCTGGGAGTCCACCTTGAGGCAATATGAAAAATAGTTTTTTGCCTGGTGATGTGGTGATGCCACTGAGGATCATCTGGCGCTGGGGTCCCCGCAGAAATGCCATCACGTTCTCGTCGCCGTGGCTGCCGAACGTGTCTGCAAATGCTGTTTGCGTTTGCATGGCTTGTGTTGCCACTGGTAGCGATGGTACTAGTAGGCCTGGCTTTCGTGTAGGTGAGGGATGTTTTTGAAAACGGCTGACAGGGCGGGAGGCTGTTAAGGTCTGTCACACGTTTCGTTGGTTTTTGAGGTACTTAAAGACGGCTTCCCGCCCTCAGATTACAGAGCTTCGCTGCCCGTTCGTGAGGTAACGCAGCGACTAGACCAACATTCGACCCACATGAACAGTGTAACTGTGACCGCCGGGCGACATGTAACCAAATAGCTAGCATGACTTTGGCCGAGTTTTCATAAGTGTGCCTGATAATGCCAGTGTCAAACCTGTGAGATAGCATCACTTTTCGAAAAGTGGGTCTTTGGAACTTGAATGCGATGGGTGGCAAACTGAGTGGACGGTAGAGGCAACGCAAACTACGAGATGAGGAGACAACGAATTGCGTGGTCAGCTTCAGCAGGATACAGTAACAATCGACTATACGATTGTGCGCGCTGGTGTATACGCACCAAGGAGGTAGGACGCAGACCGCACTTGCAGCAGTGTCAAGGGGGCTCAAGGAGGATCACACAGAATCCAGGAGGAGACCGTGGGGTCCGCGGATATCCAAAAGTCACAGTTTGCTTGCCCTTCAATTCCACAAAACAAAGACCTTCAATACATTCAGAGATACAGCTTCACATGGCCCAGAATCGTAGAGTACGGAAAGTAATAGTAATCCTACGGATTCAGCGGTGGAATAGGGAGGTCGGAGGTCACATGATGAGGAATTGAAATCACGGGACAAGTAGTAGATATAGCGGATCATGTGCGTAGAGTAACCTTGGTTGAACCCATCGACGAGTCCTTGGGGGCGCAACCCCTCTCTCCAGCGGGTATGGAGAAGGTAGGTTAGAGAGTAAGAATGACACAGTTACGAGGGACCGTGGCTCAAAGCGAGCTCGCGTTCTTGTCACGTGATCGAGTAGGCACTACGCGTGACCTAAGTCGTCTGGTATTGCACGTGATCCTGGGAAGGATGATCACGTGGTATCTTGTTGGAACAGAGTAAGGCCGAGGTGCCTGAGGCCGAGATGCCTGAGTACTTGGTTCCGGTAGGTCCTTCGCAAAGGAGCCTTTCTGTGACGTTACACGTGTTATAGCACACGCGTCAAGCTTCGATATGGCTGACTAAGCCGGAGCGGTGATAGAGATGAAAGGATAAGGAAGTTGCTTAGTCACAAGGGGGTTCTGCAGTGGATTCAACTCGTATTGGAGACGAAGTTGAGACTGGGGATTCCAGTTCAACTTCCTACTGCTTTTATACTACCCTACCTAGTCACAACGAGTCGTAGGTAGGAGTCAACAAGGAGTCAGTAGTGCTCACCAAGAGTCACTACTATCAGTCGCGTACAGTCGCGACGACTCTTAGGGAGTCGCCATGAGTCGCTTCGTACAAGTCGCGTCGCGTCGCAGTCACGAGGAGTCATCGCGTCACATGACATATGGTCACATGACAACTGGTAGTCCGAGTCGCGTCACATGACATCTCGTCATGTGACAGTACAGGTCACGGGTCAGAGCCCGAATGGCGCGTCAAGTAAAGGAACATAAAGAGAACGGAAAGAAACTGTAACACCACCCCCTCTTCTAGGCGGGTGTGCCATCACTCGCTAAGTCCAGTCTGTAGCTGTACAGTAAGCAGAAAGAGCCCTAGAGCGGCTCGAGAAAGGAGTCCCAATCCAAGTCCTCACCATAGATGAGGGTCGCGCGCTCCAAGTCCACCT